>JAOWAN010000014.1:5976616-5993851 GCA_028566635.1 Lobelia cardinalis
TTTATCCATTTTACTATTTTACCCATCTCATACCGCCACATCAGCATAATTTATATGTAAATTGATAGTCAAACTGATCAAAATTGGGGAAAGAATTAAATTGGGCAGATTTTTAATACTTTTGTATCAAATTGGACTCCTTTTTAGTATAGGGATTAAGTGGGCAATTGGGTCAAAGGTCAGGGACCAAATGGGGCTTTTTGCCCATCAATGATTAAAGAACAAAGTTTTCAATATCATTGGTATATCGAGAGGGTCAAGAGTCTTCAATAAGGTTGTTATACCGAAAGGGCAGGCGCTTCTAATAAATAATGTCACCCCCTTAAAAATAAACATAATTAATCATATTCATGATCTTCATATTCATTAGATGACTCTCCTTACCAAGAGCATTTAGGCCCTCCATATAATTTGTCTTCAATTTGTATATACTTTGCAATCATGATATATAGCAATATCTAGATGACTAGATATGGCTTAGAATTTAGATCCTACAACCGACTGCGCCGCTATTCATATCTAAACGCGGCTCAATTTGACAATACCCAAAATCAGATACATCCGCCAAGGAGCTCACGACAAACAAGCTACTCCCATTTCAAGAATCGCTCATCCAGTTCACACACCACGACAACACACACAGAGACAAACAGCAAGCTCATCTATTGACGTTCAGAAAATCCAATAGAACAAAGAGGTCAGAAGGGCAAAACCCAAATTTACATCAAAGCACAGTTTGTCCCAGATAGAATATACAAGCTACAATGTGAAAATTGTGAGTTGAGATTTCTTATCTCATTTAATATCTCATCTTCTATCCCATAACTTTTAAAAGTTGATACATATATGCTACCATTTATAATTTAAAATTTTGAAATCGTCTTTTTAAACGGTTAAGATGAAATTTTAGAAAAAATGAGCCAGAGAGTGAAACACCAAATGGGACGAAAGATCCAAACTCGAAAATTGTTAATGTTCCATTAATGCTCATAAACATGCTGATTATATGGCCGACAGTTAAAGGAGGATCAGAACATGGTCAATATACAATGACTTCCTATTGAATATTAGGTGGATTACGATTGCTAATAAGGAAAACTCGAGGCTGTACAGTGACCAAATAATACAGATGAATCAGTGGCTTCAAAAAAGGAGTACAACAGACCCAAAACTAAGGGTGCATTTTCATAATATGGTGTTCAATAACAAGAATCATCGGCGATATCTGTAGCGCTTGAAATTGAAATATACATGTAGGATTCCACGTTCAAACGTGCACTTAAATCCTTTCTTGTGGGAGTACTCCCACTCTTTATTGACAATACGGAAAGCCTGCAATACAAAACAAAATGCAAACTCATCAGTCTCTTTGTTTTGTTTAGAGTGGTGCTATCGCCACCAAAATTTTAGGAAGTCTTCTAACCAAATGACACAATATGATGTGGCTTACTGTGGGCCCCAAAATTTCACTCAACAATTTTACCATCAAACCAACCTAGTTATATCATCTAGCCAACTTGAAAAGTTGAAAGAAAAAACAAAACAAAAAAAATGGAAAATTCTTCTCTCTCCTGTGGCTTTCACTCCTTGACAGCCAATTTTCAAAGTGCAATAAAAGATTTGAGAGTTGCCATAGTCAAATAACAATGATGAAGCATAACCAAAGAGAAAAATCTCAAAAATCAAAACCTAACAACCTAATCCTCCTTCCCCCAAAATCATTCCACTCGTTCGAACCAACTTCAATCTTAGCTTCCGGGGTTTTGGTTTTCGACTCACTTCTTTAGTAGAAAACGCCATGCATGGTAAAACAAATTCAGTTCAAACAGTAACAACGTTTACAATTGGTTTGAACCATAGATGTCACAGGCACATGCTTTGAACGACTCCGTCTCTCGACTTGGAGGCTTCTGCGCATGGGCTGTTTGAGGCGGAAGTCGACCTAGATTCTGGCCCATTTAAAATTTTACAGTTTGACCCCTTTTTAAAGCTGGCTTATGTCTCTACAGTCCCTGGGCTAAAACGACATATTCCTAAGGACCCAACGGCACAGGACTAGAGACCTAAACCTATATACACTACCACGACCCATATTTTTCTAATCGAACTGAGAAGAAAGAGAGAGACAACATTCAAAAGAGAGAAAGACGACTTTGAACCTAAATCGAAGAGAGAACGACCACTGTAGGAGGAAGACGGATGACTTCAGCCGCTGAAAGAGGAAGAGAAGATCGGCGACCTCATTACAAACACTGGCACCTTCAATTCTTCACTAAATAGTGAGGCCTTCCATTTTTGCCCCAACTTTTCCAATTTGCCAAAATTTCTTCTCCTTATTTTCTTTTTTTGGCTTTCGATTTTGCACTCCTTTTTTTAATTTCGCCCTAGCAATTGTTCGGCCCAGATTTTCCAGCTGAAAATTTTCCTTTCCTTTTAATTTTTTGCCAGCATAAATGACAATTCTTCAGTTGTCCCTTTGCCTACCATACGACTTCCTAGTTGCATAACAATTTAATCGTTATTTGAAGTATTAATCGATGTTGAAATTTATGTTATTATTTAGGTTATTTTATTTATTATGTCATTTTAATACTATATTTATTAATTTATTTTGTTTTTGATTATTTCTGCCCTATATTGTCGCTTTTTTTCGCCTCGAGTACGAAACGCTGCACTCTCGCTTTTTGCTTTTGACAACTATGGTTAGTTAGAACCCATTTGAGATAGATTGTCCTCCAAACTCGCAATTCTTTCCCTAAAACTAATGTTTATGAAAACAAAAGAAAGAAAGAAAAAAAAAAACAGCTTTTAGATTCAACCAAACTAGGCCAAAATATGAGAAATCTCAAAGCTGAACACTTCACTTATAAGTAGGCATCATTTTTGCAGAGTTCTCAACATCCATGCTGCATGACTACCTCCGAAAACTCAAATCAATCAACTAAACCAAAATTCAATAAACCGAGCAGGGACCTTTGATGACATCATGCAATCCAGGAAAAAAGCAGCCAAAACCTTCTTATGAGCTTCCTCATGGTGGGTAAGTAAAAAAAAAATGGGAGAGCAGGTAAAGGGGGAGGTTCTAATAATGGCGAAACGAGAGGAAAAAAGGGTGATAATGTTTTGTTTTGTTTTGCTTTTGTTTTATTTTCAATTGATCAAAGTGTGTTGGATGATCTATTAAAGGTGGTTTGATGGTAAGGTTGGTGAGTTAAAAGTGGTCCACACTATGTCATGTCAGATTCCATGTGATTTGGTGTAAATGGTTTTGGTGTCTCTAGCACCACTCTTTTGTCTAAGGTCTTAATAGGTACTGCAAAATAAGTAAAAAGATTTTGAAAACTTACAATGTCCTCGTATGGCGGTCCAGCATGAAATCGAATGATGCAGGTTTCAGCACTATCACCATCCTTCTCTATGGTATAAACAGGGGCTTTTATTTTATCAACCAGATCGGGGTAGAAGATATTGAATTTGTATCCTTGCACAATCTTAGGTGGTGGATTGTCGTGGTCATAGTGAGTTTGATTGTATTTGTTCCACTCGTACCCAGTATGAACTCGGTTAAAGTACTTCGGCTTTCTGGGACGGTATTTGTCATGCCACCAGTACACCTGCATCCACCATCATGTGGTGTCAAAAATACAATGGTTACCAAAAGACGGACTATAATTATAAGTAGTACGTTGTGATCATAATAATGTTTTCCATAGTTTGATGTTTTCTTGGCCTTATGAGGATCGCGTTAAAACCTCACAGAACTTGTAAGCTTGATTTCCAAAATTCTTCCAAGTTGACCGTTTTAAGAAGAAAGGTGAAACAAAAGCAGGTGAAAAAGAGAGAAGTGGTACCTGTGAATCAAGGTCTACTTCATCGCTATTGCCAAAGACAGCATCACCTTCCTCCATTGCTCCCATGGCTTTCATGGCCACCCTCATCTCCAAGTTATCCTCAGCGGGAGCTGGCCTTGAAGCCATTGCTTCCTGAATTCGCCTCTGCTTCTCTTCCAGCACAGCGATTCGTTCCTTTTCCTAATCCCAATACAAAAGGAAAGGAAAGGTCAATATTTTGTCTATGCAGTCGGCGAAATGTGGTAGAAAAGAGTAATGACAGTTACCAGGATAGCCCTGTCTTCTTCAGGATCTACTGCATCATCATTTTCATCACCATGCAATAACTCTGGGGAGTATGATCCATCATGTCCCTCATCAGTAGGTTCTTCAACTAGTATTGGTTCCGGAGAGACAGGCTCATCATCTGCAAGCAGAACGAGCAGTTAAACTGGCGTCTACACCACATAGATAAAAAAATTATTCCTGGTACAAAACAATACTTACCCTTCTCATCATGATCAAATTCTTCCTCCTCTATAGGTGTAAGACTACGGGCCCTTTCTATGTTCTCTTCACTTCCTAATGACTGCTCAAGACGTTCCAAATGCGTGCGCAACATCTTGGCATGAATTTCCTTTAGGCAGGCCTACATTTGCAGCAAAAAGAAGTAAATAACAAAATAACATAAATAGTATCCTTCTCCCTAACTTTCCTCCCCCACTCTCTCTAACCTTTCTTCTCTCTTCTTCTTGGGTATGCACCATTTCTGAGGAAGTAATGTGCTACCACCAGACTATATCGTAAATATTAGTAAAAATAACCATCATGATACCTTTGCCTTGTATATGTGGAGACGTTTTATAACAGCTTCCCAGTACTCCACCACCTTCGCTGTCCCAGATCGCATTTGTGACTCTATTTGAGACTGCAGAGCTTCAAGTTCAGCATAGGTTTTTCCTTGCAGGAGATTTTTGACATCTGTCTCGATGCTTGAATGTAAACCCCTTTCTTCAGCAAGCAACTCCGCAGGTGGTTGTTCTCCACGCACTCTAGCTCGATCAAGTGCATCCTTTTTCCGAGACTCAGCTAATTCCCAATCACAAACCACCAGAAGTGCCTATACATACATGGCATGGGTTAGATTTAGCTACAACAGAGATTCGAATCCATATCGTGAAAATAAACTGTGAATTTGTGGCATTAAATATCAGATAACAAGCGCATTACATAACTGACATCGTCATGATAGCATGGCAGTTCATTCCATATTAATGCATGTTCACTAGTGTTAAGGACCTTATCCCCAAACGCACCTACATGTCCATGCACGTACATCCAGGTACGCACACGCACACATGCAAAAAATACCAAGTTTTGCAGTAGTGTCAAATCATCTATAAATGTGCAACCATAACACATGTCTTAGTGGGAACTAAGTTCTCACTCTCAGTTAGTCAGTTATAACCCAATTAAGTACGCATCTAAATATTTATCTATTTATTTGTTTGTTTGATTATTTATTTATTCTGCTTTCATAAAAAATAATCAAATATTCGTAGACCTACCGCCTATACATACATGGCATGGGTTAGATTTAGCTACAACAGAGATTCGAATCCATATCGTGAAAATAAACTGTAAATTTGTGGTATTAAATATCAGATAACAAGCGCATTACATAACTGACATCGTCATGATAGCATTGCAGTTCATTCCATATTAATGCATGTTCACTAGTGTTAAGGACCTTATCCCCAAACGCACCTACATGTCCATGCACGCACATCCAGGTACGCACATGCACACATGCAAAAAATACCAAGTTTTGCAGTAGTGTCAAATCGTCTATAAATGTGCAACCATAACACATGTCTTAGTAGGAACTAAGTTCTCACTCTCAGTTAGTCAGTTATAACCCAATTAAGTACGCATCTAAATATTTATCTATTAATTTGTTTGTTTGATTCTTTATTTATTCTGCTTTCATAAAAAATAATCAAATATTCGTAGACCTACACCTACCGCCTCTAAAAGGTTCTGCTGCTGGCAAAATAATGGAAATGAGTTTTGGCAAAATAATCAAATATTCGTGAACTACGGGCCCTTCATTGTTGTGGGAGAAGATCATTGTGCAGTCTTCTCTTTGGGCTAGGAGTTTTGGTGCTTTCCAAGGCTTGACTTTGGGTGATTTGGCTAGAGATTAGAAAGCAGCTATAGTGTAATTCGTGTGTATTTGTTGTTTTATTTTTGGTGGATTTCCTGTCCGCCTGTTTGGTATCTTCTTCTCTTATCAATGACATTTCATCTTTTATCAAAAAAAAAAAAAAAATTCATAATGATCGGGAGTCAGAAGAATCAGTCGTTCTCCTCAATCTGCTATCAGCTAATAGGTTTCTTGATAGACCTGATAATGGTTCGTGGGTTCTTGACCCCTCCGGTCAATTTTCCTCTGTGTCACTAATGATAGCTCTAATACATTCTCATAACCCCGTTTACTTCCCTTTACGTTCTTCATCTGGAAAGCCACATTTTCATCCAAATTAAGGGCTTTTGCATGGTTCGTGTTTGGAAGGCTTAATAGTAATGATCTTTGACAACAATGATGACCTCACTTAGCCTTGTCCCCAGAAGTTTGTGTTGTGTGTAATGGCAATAGTGAATCTCAAAATCATTTCATTGTCCTATAGCTTGGCATTTATGGTGTGAGTTGTTTGATTCTAAATGAGATGTGGGTGTGCCCCTCGATAGTCGAAAAATTCTTGCACAAGGTTAAAAGGATTTGGAAAAGACAGGCGATGCTGCTTGCCTATGAAACTGTGTAATTTTTAGTACTTTATGGAGTATTTGGCTTGAGAGGAACGCGAGGATCTTCCATAAGAAGGTCGTGTCCGTTCCTGTCCTTAGGGGACGAATTCAGTATCGAGGGTCTTTATGGGCATCGGCGTTGGGGGCTTTGATGGGGTGCCAGTGACAGATCTGTGTAGAGATTGGGTAGTGGTGATTCACTCATAATTCTTGGCAGCTCTTTCTCGGGCTTATAGTCTAGTGTTTCTATTTTTCATTTCTTTCTTTTCTTTTTTACTTCAGAGGCCAGCTTGTCCTCCTATTTTGTACATTCCTTTCCTTCTAATAAAATTTCTTTCTTTTATCAAAAAGTAAGCATGGTGACTACTGTCAAGGCTATCAAAATCCCTTCAGTCACATAATAACAACGAAGATACCAAACAAGCAACAACATATTACATTTTATTAAAATTACACTGTATACCTAAGAGTCTTTGTACTTGTAACTTCAATAACTGAAAACTTTTAAAACCACCAATAATCATTTGCCAATGGTAAGGAGATGGACAACACCGCAAAATGTATGTGATGTGTGAGTGCGGAGGATACATATATATATATATATATATATATATAGAGAGAGAGAGAGAGAGAGAGAGTACCTCCCAATACTGTATATGTGTCGGTGTGGCTCTGTCCAAGTCCAAATGCATTTTTATGTCCTCGTGCAAATCTTCCATTTCTTTCACCGTCAAACCCTGTTTCACGCATTCGGTTACAATTTGGGAGGGGCAATCCATGTAAATGTTGACGAAAACCAGTGGGTCAGTAGTATGGTAAATACGGGAAGTCTGTGTCTCAGATATAAATAATGAAAGACAGATGTTCTAATAGAAGTAGATATTACAAAAAGAAACTACTAGAGCAGACAATTAATGCATAGCAGCAAACTAAAATCAAATACATTTCACTATTTTCCTTCAAAGTTTATAGCTCATATGACCAAGAATCACAAACACACCACTATATTAGAGGCAATAAATACCTGTCTCAAGCACATAAACAGTAACATATGACAAGGAGCAATCAAACAGAGAAAGTGGCTGCAGAAACAGTACACCTGTGGTTGTGGTTCGCCAGCATGAACATGGTAAATACCAGTACAAAAATATTTCTGCCTCCATCCCCAAATGAGTGCTTTGATTGGTTTTTGTAAAGTCAACCTAGTTTATCAATTAAAGTAATCATTTAACTATATTTAGTGTGCTTTAGATTCTAAAAGTTCAAATTTGTAAGATTATTAAGTAAACTATCAATAACATTTTTTATAACTGGGAAACAAGAAGTCAATTCTCATAAGAAATTGGTCAAAGTTTAATTAAATTGACCACAGAAAGCCAAAACAGGAAGCTCATTTAGGGATGGAGGGAGTACTGAATTACAATCATAATGAATACCTTGTGTGTTTCTTAAATTTAATATTCATGATAAATGCAAAGGAAGGTACAAAGACCAGCCTCAAACAAGCTACCAGACAGAGAGGCTTGCTGCAAAAACAGTACAAATGTGGTTGGCTAGCACATCCATGTTAGATTCCAGTGCACATAATAAGAATGACAACCATAATGGACACTTGACTCCTGTATTTCTTATATTATCTCAAATGTAAGCTTCATAATCACTGCATCCTAGATTTTTTTTTCTTCTTGGGAAAAAAGAAGAATATCATTGCTAGAGAAAGTAATACACACAAATTACTCTATAACCGCTTTCCAATCTCTAGCCAAATCTCCCAAAGAAAACCCCTGGAAAGCGCCAAAACTCCTAGCCCAAAGAGAAAATTGAACACTGATCTTCTCCCAAAACAAAGGAAACAATAACTCTTGATTTTTGAAAATTCGAGTTTCTGTCAATCCAAATATTTCACAACAGACTGAAAACAGCACAAACCCCACGGCGCAGAAGCATTCTCCAAAGGACTAAAACCCAAATGACTAATCATGCAAAACTCCTCCACACCATGATGCATAATACAGATCTCACCTTCTACCCCAAACAATGCTGAGTGCTAACTTGAGAATAGGACTTCCCTTGGCACAACTCCAGCAGATAATCCCAATGGTACCCTTCCATAGTTATTAAAGGTGCAAATGGTGTGTCCGGGGCCTAGGCGCAAGTTGCAAGGCAGGCGCGCCTGAGTGACCAAGTCTAAAACAATGCTTTAAAGTATAAATTTATTCTAATATGCTCTGTTATATTAAAATTATGATTTTTTATCACAACAATATAGATATAATTATGATTTTACACATAAATGTAACTTGAATAACTATATAAAAGAAGAAAAATCAAAGAAAGGAAAAAGAGCAGGAAACAAAAGGAAAAAATAATCCAAATAGTTTGTATCATAACTGACTAATTGAAGCAAAAAGGCCAAATAGATTAAATTTTAAAGATAAGGAGATAAAAATGTAATATTAAAAGAACTTAAGGGCTTAATTGCTAAAAAAAGTAAAAATAGAGCAGGGGTTATTTGTCAAATTGAAACTTTTATAACCTAGCGTACATTACAATCGGACAGTCACTCTCGATATGTGCAAGGCCTACGTCACTGCCTCGATCTCCCTCCCCTCCGGCAATCTTGCAAGGCCAACGGCCTCCATCTCCAGTAACTTTCTTCATCCTTCTTTTCTCTTTGCCTTTCTGTCCCTCTCTGTCTCTCTTTCTTTCTCTTTCTCTTTCTCTCTCTTCGTCGTCCCTCTCTCTTAGCCGTGTCCAGGGGCAAATCGCGTCTAGCGCCTAGGCGCATCTGACCAAGGCTCTCCCTTAAGCCCTAGGCGCGCCTAGGCCCTTGCCTTCAAAACAGTGCCTCGCCTACCCAAGTCTAGGCTCAAAAAGCTGTGCCCCGCTGCGCCTAGCTCCTAGGCGTGCCTTTAATAACTATGTACCCTTCCCCCGACTTCTAGCACTAAAACCGCTAATATCTTCCTCCTACAGTATAATTCATGTTTCCTAGATATAGTTAGGATCCCCTAGCCATGCACAATGTTTCTCTATCTTGCCGAGACATCTCCCAATAAGCATTTGATATCCATAACTAGCACAATGTACAAGATAAGTACGCATCAAACAAGGAATACAAAATGAAAACGCGTAATAGTCCCTTACTCCGAGTGGTGATGTGAATGTAATTAATTTTCATACGGATAAGGTAGATGACTAATGAATAGGCGGTGCATATTCATGGAAAGAACAAAAAACTGATTCATAAACAAACTTGGAAAGCTTAAATCGAAAGATCAGGAGTGTTTACCTTGAAGACCACGTACGGTTCCTCTATTTCTATATCAAAGTCATCAGATGGATTAAGATGCTTAGATAGGATATCAATTGGCTTTATACGCCCTTCACGCAGGCGGATCTCAGACCTAGCCTTGCTTTGATCAAAATGGAACTGTATTTGAACAAGTTAGCAAAGTAAGCAACGTTCAAAGAGAGCAAATGACATTTTTATATGATAAGAGAAAACTGGAAGAAATAAAACACGTGACCGTGACCAACACAAAGGCCAAAGGGGATAGAGTGTTGAAAGCAATAGAGCACATTACCTCTTCTTCTTTCTTCTCCCAGTCCTGGAACTCGGCTCGAGCACGCTCTCTAGCAAGCAAGGCCTGAAAATTTAATGTTAATGCCATCTATAACTTGAGTAGGTATAAAGTAGTTCATTTCATCATTATACATGAGAGTACTACAAGTCTACAAGCCAAACATACCATTTCTTCCTCATGTTGTGCTTTTTCAATAGCCCTTTCCTCCCTTCTCTTTTTAACTTTTTCAATCTCCGCCTGAAAATATGAACTTGTATGAGTAGTTGGAAAGATAAACCCCAATTCCAGTATGTGGATCACATGACTACGGCTAGTTGGAGAACACCCGTAAATCATAATGATCTCCGAAGTAGTCAACTGCAGCGGGACCCGGAAGTACAAATCCGCGTGACGCCAAACATGATTCAAAGGGTCCCTTTAAGTAGTTAAGAAGTTACTACTACTTATGAAACTAAATAATTATCAAAGAGGTCAACTTGTACACCATTGCTTGATTGTTTACTTCTTACCTAAATTAATAAACTATCGTAACAATTGCTACATGCACTTTTAGCCTCCATAGCATCTTGAATTTATTCAAACAAATAGGCTTGCCAACGATTCCTTCAAGGAAAAGATCGTCTATAGACTTCATCATGAGCATACAGAGAATCAAAACATCTTTTGCACTTATCTTTTTCAAAGGCAAGATATATTCATCATAGCCTATAAAAAGTAACTAAGCATTAAAAGAAATACACCCGAGTCTAGCATGTTAAATGAACTGGCCTGATACAACATACCATCCTTTCTTTCTGTCTCTTCTTCTCAGCTTTCATTGAAAACATGTCAAGTGGGACCCCTTGAGTAACATCACGCTCAATCTTCTTCCGCCATACAAATCTGTAAACATTTACACAACATTAAGCATTACTGAAGTTAACAACTAAAATAATTGAATTCATTCGTCTTTGAGGTTATACAAGATGGTACTAATAGGGATCCCAAAGTTTGTACCAAAATGTCATCTCGATCTTTGCAGCAAGGCATGTGATATGTTTAGCATCAAACTTAATAATCTGCGGTGCAATAGTCTAACCAATCACATGCATTGTCACATAGAATTGGAATAAAATTTTGGAGCAAAAAGTTGGGATCCCAACCATTTTACAAACAAGATCTTATAACATCCTACTCAAAGATAGATAAAATAATCTACAAACTGTGTTCTTGTATATGATAAGGGGTAACATGTCAAAACACAAAATTACGGTTTTCAATATGTATATTGGTCAAATTGACCAAGAAATTCAAGGTGTCCCTCTTGAAGTGGGAAGACGAGAGTACCAAATAAACAATTCCTAAATACTATTCCTAATTTCTAATTGAATACGCAGAAATATTGCAAAATTAAGTCTGTAGCATAGTATTTGAGCTAGGCTTGGACTTGCTCTCCATTGCGAATTTACTCAGTTTTTGGTTATGTTTCTCTGATTAAGATTCGTGCAAAAACAACTATGTAATGCATGTAAGACTTAAACGTACCACAACTTTTACAAGAACTCAAATTTGATGATATCATATCTGACACAAAGTCAAGTGTACATGTCAGACTCATGTCTTTGCTCACTCACGTACCATTAAAATAAACACACGTCACTTGGGCACGCACATACATGTGCATACATGCCTGCCTCTGGACTGGACTACATGACATCCAAATAGACTTTTAGGTGAAAGTTGGCAACATTGGATAGGAACTTTCAAGTCTGCTTGAACAATAAAAACACCTATCCCGATTCCTATATCAAACACCCATTAGATTCCCTTATCCTTCAGCAATATATAACACAGGTCTTCAATGGGAACGACAGCCTGAATGGACAATGCGAAGTAAAATATAAATAAAAACATAACGGGTTTCAACCTCATTGGATGACTGCATGACTCTTAGAAAAGCATAGATGACAACAACTAAAATACAACAATAAACCAAATTGAAGGGAGCTTCCACCCATAAATAGTATCTTTGGGATATCCCTAGAATGTGAACAATGCGGGTGGTGACCTAGAGGATAGGTCTACTTAGAGGTGTCCATTGAGCCAATCCACACGCAATACCTTAACATTGGTTATTTCATTCATTTAATAAGCCTGCACCTCTGTATTTTTACATTTTATTGATGAAAGACTTGTTAAATCAGATATGTTTCCCACAAAAATTAAAAATCATATCAGTCCAATTGCTTCCATTCATTTATACACCTGCATCTCTTAATTATACATTTTATTGGTGAAGCAATAAAAAAGGAGATGCAGAATTGTTAAATCAGATATTTTTCCTCCAAAACAAAAAACCATCTCACATGGTATGCTAATTAACTTCAAGTACTATGAAGCTAACTCATCTTATTGTCCAATACTTTACTGTTTTCCTTTTCAGCTATGTGTTTATAACCATTTCATGAACAATAAGTCGCTCTTTATTATTATTTCTGCCAACATACTATATCTCAGTAGTGCCCTCCATCTTCAAGGGGTGAATGTCCAGGCTTGGCTTAAAAGCAATTTGCAAAGAAAGGGTGAAATCAGTTTTCAAGGGGAAAAAAACAAAGCTACATATGTTTTTATGTCAATTCTGTGGAATGTGGGGAGAGACATAAATGTGCAAGTAATTGAAAAGAACGAACAAACTATACAGTCTATTATATATAAAATTAAAGGCTATGCTTGGGGATCAAAATCTTGCCTCTTTGCAGGTAAACATGAGCCCATCCAAGAGCTGAAAAGCTGATTAGCTAGGAACCTCAGCCTCAATACGAATGCTAGTGTGAAAAGTGAGCATTCGGATGCTACGATTGGAGGAGTGGTTCATGACGCTGCGCCTGGATGGATCATGGATGATGTATAAGGGGGTTTGAAGGAAAGCTGGGAAGTTGTGGGCTATAAAGGAATGTCTTAAAATGGTGTGGGACATGAGATCCCATGGATTAAATGTGAGATTGACTCCCGAGTCAGCACTCTTCTTTTAAAGCTTGAAGACACGAGAACCCATTCCTGGGCAACACTACCGAAGACTGCAGAAATGCGGAATTTTGTGTGAATTATGGGAAGGAAATAGATTCAATGATGGTATGGCCAATCGTGGTCATGTTTGTAATTCCCGACTTGTAATGTTAGATGAACGTCCTACGGATATTTTGCCTCTACTTCAGGATGATTTAGGGGCTGTTAGCTTTAGGCATAGTTATGTTGGTGGTATCACTGGTATCCTCTTAACCAAAAATAAAATAAAGTTTAACCATATCAAAATTGTTCTGCAGTTTTTATATTAGGCAGGTAGGCTAGTGTTATTGCTATTTTAACACAAATCCTCAAAGCGGCTTATCATACCATATTAGAATATGGCAAAGGGACCACAAAAACAATTTTTATTTAGAGAAAAAAAAAAAAAAAAGCATCACACTAATACCATTCACTCGTCCAGCCATGAACTAGCAACAGAAAAGAGAGCGAGCAACTAAAAGGGGTTCCTAAGTTACCAATTCCTAAACAACCCACATTCACCACATATTCAATCAACTAAAGAAAAATGTCTTCACATTAACCTAAAATATCAAGGCAACATCTACATGGAATATTGAAAACAATGTCATATTAATGAAGGAATGCTACTGGAACTTAAGGAGAGCTTTTGATCTCCCTCTTTCTTAATTCTAGTCTTCAAGAATGGAATAGGAATAGCGATGGCTGTCACAACTCACAGTAGTAAGTGGTTACTTCCACACTACTCCCTCCATTTGCGCACAAGGAGACCTATTTTCCAATAAAAATCCACAAGTTGTCCTTCAACCAAGGTTCCTAACGAGGTGAACATGTCCTATTAATCATCTAAGTGAAAATAACAACATAGCTAGAATAGAAGAAACTAAGCGCACACTTAAAAACGCAAATGCACGAAATTGCAGGCTAAGTCCATAATTACTTACTTCTCAGTGAGATTTGAATCACCAAACGGATTAGAATCATTGGCATAACCGGAAACATTTTGCGACTTCAGCTTCTTAGCTACTTTCATAGCCTAAATCAAAAGCAGGAAATTGGCGTCATAAATTAAAAAATAAAATAAAAAACCTAAGAATTCAAACGAAATGGTCTGCGAAGCAGCTAAACTAACCTTCTTCTGCGCTTTCTTAGCCAAATACTCGGCAATTTCCTCTTCGGAAACTTTCTTCTTCTTCGAAGAGGAGGAGGATTTCCTCCTGTGGTCATCTTCGCTGCCGCTGGAATCCTCGGAGTCTCGTGATCGGTGGCGGCTACTGTGTCGGTCGCTTCGCTTGGTGGAACTTCGTCTTCGGGGAGAGGAATCCTGGCTGCTGGAGTCGGAAGCGGAGGCTAAGCCAGACTCAGAGTCCGAGTCGTCGTCCAAGTACCTTCGTTTACGGCTACGGGAGGAACTGCCTTTGCTCTTCCTGCTGCTGCCCATGTTAGTAGTGATTGTGTATTCCTATTTGCGAACAAGACGATTAATTGGGACGATTTCGTACATTGGGGTTCAAATTGCTTGATTTGTGGCAACAACCCGCCCCGCCTCTATAGCATTCTATCCCGAACCCGCCCCACCCCGTATTTGTCGAAACTCGAGCCCGCTCCGCTACGCCCCGCCCCGATTTTCAAACCCTAATTCATCCTCTCGTACAGATTACTCCTTCGCCCAGCAAAGGAAAACAAACGCAAATACTTACAATTGGTCCAGAGGAAAGCTTGAGGAGGGAGAATAGATAGATAAATCGAGGGGAAGAAGAGAAAATGAAAAGAAGAGGAAAGAAGAAAGGACAGTAATCAAATGATACCCAGATGCAAACTCGCGAATTCAAACACCAAGAAATTGAGGGGCCACCGTGGAGAGAGACGTTCCTTCGCTCGCAAATGAGACCCGCCAAGTGCTCGATTTCTAGGGCTTCCTCGATACCTGATTTCGATTCGGAGTTCTTGTCGTTTGGTTGCCTTTTCTGCTATCGTTTATGCTGCGAGCTTCGTAGAAGCCAATGAAAATCTTTAGGAAGATGGAGGAGTATTGAGCGCATCTGGAGGGAGACAGAGGAGTGGCGTGAAATCGAAGAACTGGGAGGAAGACGAAGGAGTGGGCTGCTGTGACAAAAAGGGTTTTCTTGTCAATTAAATGTCCTTTAGTGTGTATTTATATAGGCTTATTCGCTACAAACCACTTTTTCATACAAATCGTACGAACCAGTTGTATCTTACTACATTTTTATTGTATGTTAGTTAAATATCTGTATTTTGTAAAATAAAGATCCAACGCAACAAATTTTTTAAGAAAATCAACCAAGATACAACACAAATATACTAAGATACAATATATTCGTAAATATACAACAAACTAACTAAGATACGAAGATACAACAAAAACGTAATAACATACAACAATAAAAATTAAGATACAATAAAAAAATTAAGATACAACAAAATTAGCGAAGATACAACAAAAAAGTACTAAGATACAACAGTTCGCACGTTTGTACGATATTTATGGTTTGTATTTGATCATTTTCCTATATATATATATTATACCTATTAAAATAACGGTTCATTAACATATCGGGGCGGGGCGGGCCAAACCTTAAATCCGGCCCCGATCCGAACCCGATCGGGATCTTAAAAAATGTGAGAAAATCGAAATTTTCGGAGCGAGTTACCCTCGGGTTCGGATCGGGTTTCGGATATTTGTCATCCCTAGCTTGAGTACTCGATGTCAATTTAGGTGGACATTTTGGGACCGAATTAGGAGTATTCTTTTCAGTGAGGGGTGGGAGTTGGTTCGGTTCGCGTAGTATAGCGCCAAAACCGAAAACCAAACCAGTCAATCCGGTTCGGTTCGGTTTCAAAGGAAAAATGTGGCGGGTTCAAACCAAATCGATCAGTTTTGGTTCAGTTTGGTCCGATTTCAGTTTTGGACCAAAACTTGTTGAGTCCAAACTGATTAAAACCAGCAGAAGCTAAGAAACTGAAAAAGCACTTCAAATACTAATAATTACTAGAAGCAAACATATTTTCCAACAGATTTACACATTCGCAGAAAAATATCAGATTTGCAGAAAAACTTACTTAGTTAATTCTTTTGGGCCTTGGTTACTCTGTTGCCCAATATACACCTCAAATATAGCATCAAACAGACAAATAAAACACTGAAGCAAGCAAACTAATGCAGAAGTTTATACATTTTTTTTTCTTTTTCATTTTATTTCAGAATTTTGTGTGGAGGAAGTTACTGGAGATCGAGGAAGGTGGCGGCAATGAGCGAGAGACGGTGATGGAGAAAACCAGATATGTGAAGGGATATAGCTTCACCTTCTGAAATCCATTGGCGAAGTAAAGGGAGGGATGGTAGGCAGTGGTGGTGGTGAGATGCGGCAGTAGCGGTCCGACGATTGAGCGGTAGAAGAGGGGGTGGTGGCAGTCGGCGGCTCGTCGCTGCGTTTTGAGGGTGAAGGCCTGAAGGGATTTTAGATTTTTAGAGCATCTCCAACCCAGCTGCATCCCCTCCAACCACAGACATCCCCTGCACCATCCCTTGCACCATTCACTGTTCTGCACCAAATATGATGCAAAGCAAATCCTGCGCTATTATTTTTTTTTTCATTTCAGCCCTTCAAATTTGAAACATTACATTTGGACATTAAATTTCTCTTACACTATTATTATTATTTAAATGAACATTAATTATATAATTGTTTTAAAGTTAATATATTTATTGGTATTAAATAATAAAATAAATATTATGTATGAATTTTATTAATTTTAACTAGTGATAATAAAGTTATATTATCAAGTGTTAGTATGTAAAAAGTTCAAAGTTATGTGATAGATTGTAAAATATGATAAGAAGGAATATTTGTGTTTGATGCTGGGGATAGTGCAAAAGTTGGAATAGATTTAGGCCTGGATCACGAGTCAAATTTCGTGCAATATGAAAATACCGTGAATACGGAGAATATCCGATCACATATCAA
>JAOWAN010000014.1:6022766-6041763 GCA_028566635.1 Lobelia cardinalis
AGAGGAATATACGGCTCGATATCGGATCGATTTCGAACTCGAGTTCGAGTTGGCTCGGCTCGAACTCGAATTTTTTCGAAATCGAACCGAGTTCAACTCGAGTCGGCTCGTTAGCTCGCGAGTTGGCTCGATTCGATTGACGCCCTAGTTGGACCAACTAACCGCCCAAGCCCACGAGGCCGAGGGAATATTCCCAACCCATGGCGACTCGGGTTGCGCAAACGATCGCTGCCGTTGCATCTTCGTCCCCAACGGTCAATGAAGTCGCGTCTTCCGTCGCCGTCGTCGGCCGTGGATTATTGAAGTTCAGGTGGGCGTCTTCATCATCGTCTTCCTCTTCTTCGGAGTCGGCGGCGTCTAGAAAGCCTAATAAGAAAATTTCCGACCGTCTCTCCGGTGTCATTGACGCCGTCAACGATCGTAAACTTCCTCCCGAGCTCCGAGGCCAGCGTAACGCAGTCAGGTAGTTGCAAAAGGAAGGATGTTTCTTATTAACGTGGAATCAATGAAGCATTTCCTAACCAAACTCAGTTTAATTTCGTTATTGGATTAGCATATGTTATTTTATCCTATAATTCGTTGCCTGATTTTCCAGTGTGTGCAAATTTTCGTATTACGTGAATTAATTTGAAGTAAAAGGTCATCGACAACATAAATAAATACTGAGGAGACTCAGATGTTACTCGCCAAGTCTGCAAATTAATTTAGTTTTCCTCTGACTCAAATTATCGTATTGGAATGAAGTTCATGTTAGTGTACCGATGAGTGGCATTTGCGTACTAACATGTTACTGAGAAAAGTTGATATCAGTTATTCAGTAAATTGATAAAATTTAAAAATGTGTAGCTATTGATGAGGCAGTAAATTAGTAAGCATGCAAATGGGCTATTTGGAGTATCCTTCTGGATCGTTGTGAAATAAATTCTTTTGATTGGAAATTGGAGGCAATGTGTTCGGATGCGATAATATTACAATTCAATAAGGTGAAGCTATATTATATAGCCTAGTGCATCATTAGAACAGGAGGTGCTAGCTTGAATATATGAAACATTATTCTTACTCATGCCTTATTTATAAGTTCTTTTTGAAGAATAGACGTGATTTCGATTGATTGCTCAAAAAGGAAACATGGTAAAAGGGTCTCATGAATTTGAAGTATGTCAATACTAACATTTAATGTGTTTACAAGTGAAGGTTGGAGTGAGGACATCTTTTAAATTGTGAGCATTGTGTTGTAAAAGGGACTCTTTTGTATGGGAAATTTCAAAATGAAAAGGACGCTAGGTAGAAGACAGTGGGAGTGATAATGGTTTATTTGTTATGGTAGATTATCTCGCAAGTTTGTATGAAAGATGCATGTGAAAACAGAAATGTTAGGCTATGTGATGAGAATTGATGAATCACAATTCACCAAAACGAAGTAGCTCGTGTAAATTTGTGACACATTGAAATAGTTTTTGGTCAATGGGTGTTTTTGTTGTTATAGTTGCTTCAAGGGAGTGACAATTAAAATTGTCTGGGAATCACGGGAATTCTAAGAATAAAACTAGTTGACTCATTCTCCAAATAAATTTAGCACTTCTAATTCAGAAGTTTCATATTTACTGGGATATAATCTTTGCTGTTGCTCTTCTGTTGGGTCTGATTTTGTAGGTTTGGTAGAATAGAAGAAAGGAAAGGAAAAAAAAAAAAAATGCAAGTTGATTGGCAAGTGTATATGTGAAAATAGCAATGAGTGTGCTTGAGGGCTGCTAAAACATTCTTGTTTAGTGTAGGATAGTTTTTGGTTTTGGTTTCTTCTCTCTCATTGGTCTCACAGTTTTTCTATCGATCTCTATCTTACTTTTTACTTTAATTATCACAAAACTAAACCAAAAACCGCAAAACCAAACCAGAAACCCACCGTCACTTAGAGCCTGATTCTGCATGTTTCCTACCAATTCTCTTGATGGTAATTTAGGGTACCAAGTTAGTATTTAGTATGCATCTTGGTGTTTCACTTCTGCATCCTTAACAGAGAGATCAGTTTTAAACTTCAGGCGTTGCGAGATTGCTTTGATTTAGTATGCAATTTCAAACGGTCTGTTAGGCTCAACATATTTCTACAATTACCTCATTGAAGAGTCGAATTATTAAAGATGATTGCAAAGGTAATGATCAACTTGATAAAAAAATTTGTGGGTAGGGGTTTGTAGAATTTGAAGTTTGAAAAGCATATGATATGTGCATGGTTAATCAAAGGACGGGGTGCCAATTGTCCTAGAGGCTAAGGTTAGATAAATCCAAGAGTTACCTGGTAGGAGCAACTACAGTAAATGCTAAGCATCAAAACTAGCTATGTTTGATTCTTCCTTCTTTTTCAGCACCCGCATAGTATGCTGATGCCTTTGAAATCAGCAAAAGATTTATCCGTTCTAATGTTGTGTTGAGACATGGACAGGTCAGAAACGGATATTATTAATGTCGTGGAGCAAAGAATATGGCATTCTATGGAGGAAGGCCAATTTGAGAACTTACCTGGGAAGGGCAAACCTCTAGACCTTAATAGTAATCCTCATGCTGATCCAGCTGAAGACACCTTGTATAGGATCCTATCAAAGAATAATTGTGCACCAGAATGGGTTGAACTGAACAAAGAGATCAGGAATAATGTTGCTGAATGGCGATCAGCCCTGAAGAAAGCATTGGATCTTAAAGAGGGTGGAGATGAATCCAAATGGAGGGAACGTTCAGAGTATCTGAAGCTCCAGGTGCGCAGCATCAATGACAAGGTAAGTGGTACCCATAAATTCTCATCTCACATACAGTTTTCAACATGCTCGCATCTCTCTTTATCCATTTGAGTTTTATTGGAACAAATGAATACAAGATATTCATCCAGTCCATTCAGTTTATTTTTTGCTTTTGGAATTGTGTGGGTCGATATTGTAAGGAGTGATGCTAGTCAATCCTGTTTACAGAGCAATATATCCAGCTGACCTGAGCTATTTCTAAACAACAGGTTTTCCGCTACAACCTCATCGTTCCTTTTGGCCGGCAGATGAATGGGTTAAACTGGGAGAAAGAACTTGCACGGTTAAACGAGAAAGAACCATGCCCCTAGGTTATTTTTTGTTGTGCGACAAGCAAAGAAGTTAGAAAACTTTGTAATAATCTGTATCGACCTCTTTTAAATTTCTACTCTTTCTTCTTGCTTCAACCCCTCCCCCCACACCGCATTTTCATTCTCGAACCTTATGTTTTATGTTCTCTTTTTAAGTTTTGACTTGCCAGAAGTCTGGAGGAGTAGTGTCTAGGATTGCGTATAGGTTACTTTGAACCGTATACATATACATATTCACATTAATAGTGGAGCTCTAGTTTCATGTTTTATGTATAATAGGATATTCACCCTCGCCAGATGTTGACAATGTAATATAGCTTCAGTGTTCTACAAACAAATGAAAAGTATGTTGTTCACTGTACCAACTGGAAAATGTTGCATTGTTCGAATTGTACAGACACTATGACTTGTACAGAAACTTCATCACAGGTCAAAAATCGCCAGGCCAGAGAGGTAAAAGCACTCGTACGATATGTGTTGCCTATCCCCTAGCATGATGAAAGCAGATTAATCATTTTCTCTGTTGCGAAGCTCTGTGGAAACAATAATGAAATATCCAGGCACACAGCATTTATGAGATCCAATGCAATCATTTTCCTTACTGAAACTTGAGACAAATTTCTACAAGGAAGAACATAAAGTTATTATAGTTTGAAACTTCTTTCCTCTGTCGGAAAAATAAATCGATATTTGCCCTTCGTGACAAAGTGTACAAAGCTTTGCTATTTATTCCACATAAACTCTGGAATCTCGTCTGAATATAATGAACTTAAATTTCCTCCTTTTTTTTTCAGTCTCTTGAGGCACATAATTGACATTCATCATCTATGAAGAAGTATTTGGTGATCGAGTAATGCTTCCCACCATTTGCAGAGCAACACAAGGCTGATCTGCGGGTACCTGCATATGAAACAAAGGCAAGAACAAGTATCTGTTAGGCTTGTGTCGAGGAACAAGCATGGTCGGGTGATGCACTAGCTGATAGCTATTCAATATACCAAAGTAAGTTCAATTTCATATTTGTACGAGTTTACAGTAAATTGTTTTAGGCAACAGGTTGCTTACAAAGTGTCCAGCTCCAAGTATCCAATAGAAATGTAGGTTTTTGTAGGACCTCGTGAACCCTTTTGTAGTCGACTTGTCTCCTCCACAGTACAAAGGTTCCCTGCTTGTGCTTAAGAAATTCCCCAAGCCATCCCACCTGAAGTGGAAATAAGAAAGGTGATAATATGATCAATCATTAGGTAACACCCCTATCTAATCTTTGTTAACTTTCTGAACATGAAAAACTAGTGTTGAGAGTACTTGAGTTTGTTGATCCATGATTCTACCCCTTTGGTTGAACATATCAGATCAAGCTGTCATAGTTAAAACCACATTAGTCATAGGACAAGGGAGATAAAATCTTATAAATGAAAATTTCAAACCAACCACTTGTCAACATGAAATTTATCGACTGTTTAGCTTGAAAATGTCCGTACCTGTCCATTGTATATGGTCACATTTATGCCTTTTGCAAGGAGCTCATCAACCTAGAAAAAACCATCAAGACGTAAGGCGGACAAGAAATGCACAATGTCCCCCGAGGTTTTTGATCTCATGTAGTAAAAGCAAGGGAAAATGCTACTGTCTGCTAATGTAGGCTAAGATTAGTAGTCGTTTTACCTCCGAGATTCTTGGTTTCATGAAATCGCTGGTCATGGCCGGAAAAACATACTTATCTTGTCCATTCCATCTGGTAAAACAGTCATGACTAATAACATTACCAAGTTGAAAAACGAGAGGTTAGAAATTGAGCTCTTAACCGTTGTGTGAGAACTTACGTTACACCTGAAGGAATAATCTTTAACTTTTCTTTGACAGGGCCATTCATAGTGCTAGAGAGGTTAAAGTAGACTACACTGTTCGTTGAGTAGAATTTGTTCGTTAGATATGCGGAGTATCCTTTTATCCCAGCGCGTTTTATTTGATAAGTAGGGTCATTTCCACGGTCCAACAAAAAGTTATAGAAGTCCTGCAAGTCCAACAAAGACTCAATATCCTCTATTTGGTGTGTGTGTGTGTGTGTGTGTGTGTGTGTGAGAGAGAGAGAGAGAGAGAGAGAGAGAGAGAGAGAGAGAGAGAGAGNNNAGAGAGAGAGAGAGAGAGAGAGAGAGAGAGAGAGAGAGAGAGAGAGAGGTTACCACATAGTTACTGTTTGCTGAGACGATATTCTCAAGATCTACCCATGTGTCTGTTGCATTTTCATACTCTCCTACGGCAAGTTGCTGCTGGATCTCTTTAGCTAATCTGATAAAGGAATGCAGGTTTTTCATTTTTGTGGTTACATGGTTCTAGTGGTGGGAGAATGAAATCCAAGCCTAAAGATTCCTTTTGGTAAGAAATTTCTACTAAAATTACTCAACTTCTGATTATACATACTCCCCAAACATAACTCATTTCTCATTCTTTAGCCTTATAAGATCTGGAAAGAAATTTTGATTCATCTGGCAAACCTGTTTGACTCAATCAAGCCATTCTCATCAATGCGTGATACATCCTTAAGAAGTGGCGCCCACGAAAACTGCATTGCAGCAAAACTAATCCGTGCCATTAACTTGAAAAACTATTCACCAGGCTAAAAGATTACGAAATTATGTGAGCCATTTGTCATTGCGCAATATTACCACAAAATCTTCCGGAGAAATCCAAGTATTTCCCAATGCAACTCCTACAATCAAAATAAATGTTCATTTAATCTAGCGATATGTAAGGTTAAGTCTCCTCCAACCTTAATAAAAAAAAATACGGTGGTATAATTTAAAGATACAAGAAGAGCTTGTTGTTATACCTTGAAGCTGAGCCTTTAAATCCCCTTTGTCGATAGCTTTAAGAGCTGAAACTCCAAGAGTAGCAGCAAACTTGCCTCCATAGGATTCTGCAAAAATATAGAGTGGACTTTTCTGAAGGCTCTCATTTGCATTGAATAATTCCTTTAGAAATGTAGTTAAATCTGTTGCTGATTCTTCATCACTCCTAACTGTTAAGTTTGTGTCCTCCATATAGCTAAACCCCGTCCCGACTGGACTATCCTAAAATCACCACCAGCCAAAAGAAATTAAGAATCATTTAAATTGAAGCTGAATAATGATAAAATTATTGATACTTTAGGCGAAAACTCATCTATGGTAATTTACCACAAACAAGAGATCAGCTTTTTGCAGCCAAGTTGAGTTCCGAGGCTTCAAGTTCCCATCTAATGGTCCAAATTCTAAAAAATTTCCAAGTCCCACACCAGAAGCTCCCTGGAATCAAGATAAGTTGCAAAAATTCAGATCAAATGTACTGTTAAAAGAGATTTTCTTTAATGTGCAAGTAATTTCATGGTTAGTACTTACAGGACCTCCTTGGAGCCATAGCAGAATTGGCCATGGGTTGGATGGGTCTTCCACTCTATTAGGACTCTTATAAAGCCACCAAAACAAGTGAGCCTCTGCATGCATCATACAAAAACAAAGTGAGTACTGCAAAATGACTGCTTCCAAAACAAAATTCTAATGTTTCAGTGCAGGCTATAAGTTGAAGCATAGTTGAGCGCCTGATTATAAGCCTTAATCACACTATTCTTTATACTGACAACAGTGTTTCGATCATTGTTAGAGAATATCATGACTCTTGGCCGAAAACCTTAAAATTAACATAGGAGGACTTTCTCAATATAAGTTGCCATGATGTTTGAACTTAAATACAGAAGATGTTTTCATGACATACTGGGGCGAACTTCAACGTATCCCCATTGTTCAGAACCGTCGGAACTTCCTGAAGAAGCAACTCTACCTATATCTGCTTGAACCACCACCACCACATACGGAAGAAAAACAACAAACAGAGAAGATTGTAGTAAAAGCAAATGAAGAAGAAGAAGAAGAAGAAGAAAGAGATTTGCCATTATTGCAGGCGTTCAAGTTTACATGTGTTCAGGGGCAGAAAATACGCTAAGATCAAAATGGAAAGCCTAAACTCTGATGATAAGTCGTAGAAGAAAATGTTCGTTGAGAAAGTAGTACATAAGAAATATCGAAATGAACTTTGTATTATGTATATCCTTTTCGTTCATTTTTGAATCAGCGTACATAAAATTTTATGATCGTAACGCCTAGATAGGACCATTCTTTACAAGTTTAAAATAAACTCGTTTTAACATGTAGCAGTTTGCCTTCTAGCCCATTTCTGAGGTATCCATTCTTTTTTAAATCTGGCTGCAGGCTTAGGCTATACCTACTGGGGATCATTATTTTTGGGGTGTGTATGTGTATGTGTGTGTGTGTGTGTGTTGAGGTTCAGTGTTTTGGCTTCCTGTGAAATCTTGTCTTCTTGGTGTATCTTTTCATCAGGAACTTGCTATATATTTTGTTCCCTACAATTTCTCTCTTAATTATTGACACAAAAGTAATTACTTAATTATTATTATTTTAATTTTTGCAGCCAACCGAGAGTTGAAATGAAGAAGCCTGAGGAACTTGTTAGGTGGTGGAGTAGAGATATTATTCCCCCTCACTATAACTTAAAAGATACCGTATTTTTCAAATGGATCCGCAAAATTAATTAGAATTCATAAATATCAAATTGTCAAATTTTAGTGATTTTCACAATTTGTAAATTATTTGAGTTTTTATTTGTTGTCCAAAGCTTTGAATCATTCGATCTACGATTTTATAATCCAAACAAAGCAATCCTAACTCTTTAAGAAAAATCAAGTTTGTGATCTAATCCACTCACACAAAAAATAGAAGAATGGTTCAAACCTCCAATTCCTCAGTCTTGCATATGTTCAAGTGGCAACTTTCTTACGGCAAAAAAGTTTCTCAGCAGCCAAACTCACATCAATCTTAGACAAGAATGCTCGTGTTCAACAATTTGAAGCTCTCTTGTCCCATCTAAAGGACTCATCAGCTGCAAGCCTGCAACTCCCTTGACAAAGAAGAAAACTTCAAAGACAGACTCAACGTCATCAAGCAACAGTTATACGGACTTAGCAGAACATAATTGAGATGACTGTAAAATATTTTCACTCCACTTCATTAGTTTTTTAAAAAAAAAAAATCAAAAAGTTAACAAGTTAAAATCTGATCTTAAGCATCTTATCTTGGATTTCACTCAAGATGAAAGGCCCCCTGTGTTGGCCGTAATAATGTAACAATGTTTTATTTTACTTTCTTGTAATTTTCTAAGTATTTCAACTTTCGAGCACACCCTTAGATCAAGGTTATAAATAGGCTCTTCAATCTTATTGTATATAAGACATACCTTAGATTAGATACCCTTTGAGAAGAAACTCTCTTCCTAAATCCGGGTAAGAGTTCTCTCCTCCTCTTGTATTTAATTCAACTTTAATACAATCAGTTTATTTTTTATACTACTGCCTTTATATTTTTGTCCTTAATTTCTTATTCCTTTTATTGTTAAGGACGGTCGAGCGGTCGGTTTTCTATAAGTTTTAATTATTTATTGTTTATATACTTATATTTAATTTAATAGTTTTTTATTGGCGGGTATGTTTTGTTTTAAATTGTTCAATCGTTTTGGTACCTTACAGGACCTCCTTGGAGGCATAGCCGCATAGGAGTATAGGCCATGGCTTGGATGGATCTTCAACTCTATTAGGACCCTTATAAAGCCACCAAAATAAGGGAGCCACTTCAATACATTGACAACAACAAGAAGAAGTTAGAGCTATGAGCCATCCTCAAACAGAAATGACATGTAGCTGCATGCCAAAAGGTCAGCTCTTACAATATTTCCCCTTCGAAATTGGCTAGCTATGTGCAACCGAAACATCTTCTGCACGCTGGTTATTTCTAATATATTACTGTTACCATTTGCAGATTGTTGCACGTATTCCTCTACTTCAACATTCTGGATTATAACAACAACACATGTATCGACTAAGCTCAAAAATTTTGAGTGTATGCTTTTCCCGCCAAGTGACCTGTCAGTTGTTAAGGTAGATGCATGAGGTCTCAATCGAACAAACTAAAATGAACCGTTGCACAGCTTTGAACAAGAAGAAATTTAAACATACATTGTCGCAAAAAGAGAGAAAAATGGAAACAATCATATAGTCCTGATGGCTGAGGCCTAATTCTCTGTTAATTAGCCTCCCTCAAATTCAGAGGCTACACAGTATTGAGACATTATCCTACATTGGAATAAACTAGCCGCACAATCACTTAATAAAGATCCTAGACTATTCCGCTCATTGCCAATTGGTTTTGAGATGGAACCACAGACTTTAACACAGAGGATTATAAGTTTATAACAACCATCTCCACTGAAGCCAAAACTTTTATGATTCTTGGTCTCATTGGGTACTTCACGGGCTGATTCAACAGCCAAGAGGTATATGCTAGACTTACTACCGCTAATAGAATTTCGATTACCCTCAAAGCCATTAACTCAGCTGAGAACCAAAGCAGGTTGTGCAATACGCAAAGTACAGTTACAATGACTAACAGATGTTGTTAGATGCAACGTATGAACAAATACAAGAAACCATTTGTCTCAAACAAAAAACATTAGGTAGGGGGAAAATCTGACCACTGCGACATATTGGTTCACTATGCTACCAATGAAAATGTAGAAAAGCACACTGACAGGCTATAGCAATGCAACACACTGATATGGATTAAACATTTCAAAGAGGCACAAAGAACATGCATGCTTGCAGAATGAAGGAAAATAGCAACTCTTAAACCGATGAGTGCAAACTGAAATCAGAAATGGAGGAGGGAAGATAAATAGAGGAATGATTACTTACCTTAGGATGTTGAAAATGGTCAAAGACGGTGTTGGCTCCTAATAGGTTATATGTAGAAAGAGTTATTCGTGGTACTTCTGCCTAAAGGTATGCGAAGTTTCAAAAGTTGGAGAGTAATTAAGTACTCATCAATTGGCGGTATATTTATTCACTGATAGAATTGTTCATTACATGAAAAAATACTGCATCTTTCATTCGATACACTTATACGCTAATTTTCTCATAATTACTTTTAACAACCTATGAATCAGCAGCAGTCTTGATTCATGAGTTCTCAGTGAGTTTTTCTTTAAGATGAAACACTTGGTGAGTGGGTAACACTTCCCACCATTTGCAGAGAGGCACATGGATTATCAACTGGAACCTGCACATTTATAACCGGGGAAAATAAAAAAAGAGGGAGAAAAAAACTTAAGCATGGGATTTGTTAGCCTTGTATTGATAGTTATGTAATGTTTACTCTAAGAGGGCATGAACTGAGGATATCAAGTAGTCCAACTATTTCATTACAATGAGGTATTATCGTTCTATAGCTTTCACAATCAAATTATTAGAATGTCCAGAACACTCTGCTTGACTTATTATATTATTTGCAGGATAAAACGCAGCAAGAGTTTGATTTGTTAAACAGAAGAGTGATATTTGCGAGTGGTTATGACTTATGACTTTTTCAACAGAACTATGGATGTAGACAACTGAGTGAACAAGCATGCTTGAGGATTACTTACAAAGTGGCCAGCTCCAAGAATCCAATAGAAAGCCAAGTTTTTGTAAGACCTGAAAAATCCTTTTGTGGTTTCTAATTCTGTTCCACAAACCATAGGTGTTCGATCCAAGTTCAGGAATTTTTCTAAGCCATCCCATCTGAAAAAAAGAAAAGAAAAATGAAGTTAACCCATGTCTATGGAGAAATACTAGAGGATATTTTCCAACTGAGAAATGACAATTACTTGAGTTTCTTCATCCATGCTTCCACACCTTTGGTTGCACATATGAGATCAATCTGGCATACAGGGTAGAGGGAACATATTTAGGAAAAATACCTTGGTTATGATGAGCATTCCATGAATAGCAGAAATTTAAGGTTAATGTCTCTTTAAAATCGTTTTTCTGTGAAATATGAGAATATAATTATTTTCAGTCGTAAATTGATGTTAAGACATCAAATTGGCAAATTTTCGTACCTGTCCATTGTATATGGTCACATTTATGCCTTTAGCGAGGAGCTCATCAACCTGAAAACCATGATGAAGTTTACATTTACATGAAAGATAATGCAAACATACTTCTCTTTAGCATATTAGGAGGGAGAAACTCTTTCATAAATATGTCATAAACCAAAAAGATTTCTTCTTGACACGGGTCAGGGAGAAACTTGGTAAAACTTATAATCTGATGGGGCAGTATGTTTCTAAAACCTTCCTTGAAGATTAAAGGAGGTTGATGAGACAGGAAAGTACGTTCATGAAGTAGCGAGGCAATCTTAGCTGGTAACGTTGGTATGCATTAGCTGAACTCGAGAACAGAATTCTGCCTCATGAGAATGGGAATGAGATATAAGGAGCATAAACAGCCCAATTTTGTAACAACCCTCATTTCCATTCAACCAGAAAGAGAGGAAAGAACGTATTTTTTGCAAAGATTAATTGAAGAAGTGAATCAGACAAGAAAAATCAGATTGTCCATAGTCCTTACCTCTGCAATTCTCGGTCTCATGAAATCACCTGCCAAAGCTTCAAACACAATGCCACCCTGCCCTCCCCACCTGTAAAACAGCAACTTAACACTTGCTTCAAGCCTGTCTCCATGAATACATATCTATACACATTTATATTATTATATAGAGGACAGCAAAGACATGATACATGTTCTTAGTGTGAGAGATCTTACGTTACATTAGCGGGAATAATCTTAAGTTTCTTTCTAATGGGTCCATTCATTAAGCCATCCAGGTCAAGGTCATTGGCTAACGAAAACTTGGTGCTAAGATATTTGGAGTATCTCTCTGACGATAAGGTACTTGATGCCTCAAGGGGATCGTTTTGTTCATCCAACATAAAGTTGTAGAAATCCTACAAAATCCAAAACCAGCACATGAACTTTGTACATTTGTTTGTCCGTTAGCTGTGTATGAGAGAGAGAGAGAGAGAGAGAGAGAGAGAGAGAGAGAGAGAGAGAGAGAGAGAGAGAGAGAGAGAGAGAGAGAGGTACCACTTGGTTACTGAATTTTATAATAACATCCTCAAGAGTTCCCCATGAATTTGTGGCATCTTCATACTGTCCATCCGCAAGCTGCTGCTGAATCTGTAGAGCTAAACTGTGATGCAAAAATGGAAATGCGGTTATAAGATTGATTAAATGCATTACTGTGTATCTTCGTCCTAGATTAGTTCTGAATGCATCCGTGTATGCCAAACCTGTTTGACTTGTTCAAACCAACATCATCCATCCGCGACACATCTTTTAGAAGAGGAGCCCATGAAAACTGCATTTTTGTTCATCGGGATCAATGCCATATCTAAGGAAATCAAGAGGAATTAATGTAATAAAAAATTGGTATGAGCTTTAAGTCAGAAAAGCTACTTACAACAAAATCTTCAGGAGAAATCCAACTATCTCCCAAAGCAACACCTGTACTCAAAAACATAAACACAAGCTCAGATTATCTTCAAATGTTTTTTTTTTCGCCAGAGAAATGTCGATTAGCAAATATCGAGAAATACTAAGCATAGAATTTAACTAAAAAGGAGCATTACCTCCAAGTTGAAGCTTTAGTTCCCCCTTTTCGATGGCCTCAATAGCAGCTAATCCAAGAGTAACAGCAAATTTTCCTCCATATGATTCTGCAAAAATGTAGAGAGGACTCTTCTGGAGGCTTGCATTTCCATTAAATAGTTCCTTTAACAATGTAGTTAAATCAGCTGCTGATTCCACATCAGTCTTAACAGCTAAGCTCTCATTCTCCACGTAGCTAAAACCTGTTCCAACTGGACTATCCTGGATTCAAGAGAATAATGTTGAAACGATAATGAACACATGTTTTTGAAGAATTAGTACTATGTATAATGTAAGAGCTTATAGTAATGTAACGAGTCCACTCAAGTTACCACAAACAGCAGGTCTGCTTTCTGAAGCCAAGTCGAGTTTCGTGGCTCCAAGTTCCCGTCCAATGGTCCAAATTCAAGGAAATTCCCAAACCCCACTCCAGAACCACCCTGAACAAAAATCAGTGTAGTTAAGTCAACTAGCTATAGACATTCTCAATTTAATGTTATTGTTTTTGTTGTATTTTTGGTGTGTGTGTGTGTGTGTATTCTGTCAAACTTCTTCAATCGTCTTGGTACTTACAGGACCTCCTTGAAGCCATAATAGTATAGGCCATGGATGGGATGGGTCTTCAACTCTATTAGGACTCTTATAAAGCCACCAAAATAAATGGGCCTCTACATTGACAAGAACAAGAGGTAAGAGGTATTAGCCATCCAGATCAAACTGAATAAACATACAGAGAGAGTACATAATCATCCCTGTATTTTGTAGTAATTTCATCATTTAAACACAAAAAAGAATCTACACATACGAGGGCGAACTTCTACATATCCCCATTGTTCAGAACCATCATCAGTTCCCGCATTTACTTTGACATTTGCATTAACCAGTGACAAACAAGTAAAGACGGAGAGCAAAACAAGAGCAGGAACGGCAGCCATGATTGTTATCGATGAAATGGCATGGAGATGGTCGGGTTATATATACATAACTAGAGATAGGACCTAAGAAGCTTCAACATACTGTTTTTAACTAAAGTTTCACCCAAAAGACAATAATTATAGAACAGATGATAAACTCGAGGTATACGCAAGTAATTTAACAACATACAATTCTCTGAGATTGGTTTTTGATATGGAATAAGTTGTAGACAAATAATAAAGTACAGGAGATGATCTCACCAAAGCTGTAATACTTGGTTCTGCAGGCCAAAAGTAAAGGTCAAACACAGGATATTGCAAACTGGTTGATTCAAACATGTCCATGCTTACCATTTTCAAATTCTTCAACCTATTCCTCTATTATCATTTATCAGCATCCAATTCTGGCTACACTGGGCTTAAACTAGCGATAGCACCCACCTCTTCTAGCAATCAGCTGTTAATTACTACAGGCACCAACTTTGATGCATTTTGTTGCATTTAACATTAGGCAAATTCACTAAATTGATCTAAAAAAAAAGGTAAATTAGCATGATCTGAAATCGAAGGATCTGAATCCAAAAGAGAGGGAGTGATTAAGATGGAAGGATAATTAAGATCTCAATCGAACAAACCAAAGGACCCGACTGGTACAACTTTGATTCTTTAGAACAATCAAAACAAATATAACAACAAAGCCGGACCGGAGAATATATATATATATATATATATATGTTTAATATTTCAATATTCAATGGTAGGAATCATATTTTGATTGCTAGAAGAGGTGTTTGGGAGTTTGATTGGGGATGAAATTGGCGGGAAAGAATGTGCGAATTTTTATCTTGTTTCGTTGTGCCCTAGTTTTTAATTTTCTTTTTCTATATCGCAGTCCAACTAAGGACAACCCAGTCTTACAAATATTTGTTCATGGACAAATGCGTTATTGGGCCGCTCTTTTGTTGATACTTGTAACAAAAGCAGTTTTAAAGTGTTCTTGCATAAAATTGATGAGCTTTTCTTATAAAATGTATATTACTAGTAAATGCCCGTGTCCGAGGACACGGTGCTCGGACACGGCGCAATAATATTTGACGATTTATTTTTTTAATAATTCATATTAAATATAAAAATTATGAATATTAACCAAGAAAAAACTATAAAGAAAAAAAAATAAAAATTGGTCTCAAAATAAAATAACAAAAATATAATTTAACAAAAATAAATTAACATAAAAAAATATGTATATAATTACATTACACATAAAATATAATTAATGTATAAAAAATATGTATATAATTATATTGCACATAAAATATACTAACATTTTTTAATATCTCTCTTCCAAACACACACTCACTTTTCCCATTCCCAATACACACACACTACACAAATAAAACACTCCCTTCCCAATACACACTATCATCATTTGGAGTTACTATTCATTTGTGGTGGAGCCCACAGACCTCCCTTGTATTATAGATATAATACTCTTTTCATTTCAATTTAATTATTTATGACAGCGGAAAAATATCACTTTTAAAACAATTAAAACGAAACGAAAGGAGTAATAAATCCTATTTTGATGAGCTTAATTTAACTTTGGCCATCGAAATAGATGATGTGGATATCTTTTTGCTTTGTTCAAATAGTCTATTCATTGTATTTTCATAGCATTTTTATTTAATTTAGTTTTAAAAAATATATATATACACATATATATAGTCGTTATCATTTGAAATGGTTTAAAATAATTTATAGTGATTGAAATTTCATCGTGAAATGTTAAAAAAGATTCACAATTTTGTTCCACTCAGGTTTTTTTTTTTTCCTTTCAAAAAGGAGACTAATTAAATTAAAGTTAAACTTTTTAATTTTTTATTTTTAGATCAGAATTATAAGAAAAAGAATTCTTAATGTATGATAAAGTTATTATATTTTGAATATGAACGAAAAATTTTTGGAGAAAAAATTATAAATGTATACATACATCTAAATTTTTGAAAGTGAATATTTTTAAATAAAAACGTTTCAAAATGGAAGAATAGACATTTTGCCCCAATATTACAGAGGGATGTTAAAATAAATTAATTAAACTTTGTGTGCACGAACTCTCTCTCAGTAAATTGGGGCAACCCAGTCTGGATAATGAGCTAGGTGGAAAATGCAAAGGAAAGGAAAATTATTTAAAAAGAAAATAATTATAATTATGGTTTAGTACTAATTGTGATTAACATAAAATTAAAAGATTGTACCGTGAAAAATAATATGTCATGATCAAACATAAGAATTTGGCGAATTGAATCATAATGTAGTAGTATATGTGGAGGCCATGAACGTGCATGACATGTGACAACACATGATGAACTACATTCTTAATTAATTAGTTTTTGGATTGATACATACCATTAATTAATTATTAGTTCCAAAATTAATAATGCTTAATTTCATGCAATAATTACTAGATATATATATATTGGTAATATAATAGTAATTAGATAATATATAAACTTGTAATTAAGATAGTACTTTTGGAGCATATATAATTAGATATAAACATGCAGGATATTTATTGGGGAACTTAGAACTAAAGAATTAAGTGGCATTATGATCCACATTCCCATATGTTTGCCAGCCTTGCTCACCTTAATTCTAACACACATATATAAAGGTGTCACTCTCCTCTCTCATTTTTTATTTTTTTCCCTTGCTTAGTGATCACTCTACTTTGCACATTACCACAATGTGTATAATTAAGTACATTAATTACCTGGTTTTTATTTTGGCATAATTTTTTTTTTTTTTAATTTTAAGGTTTGGTCTTGAGTGCTTTACTTTAAAGTGATTGAGATTTCCCCCCCTTTTTTTGTTCTGTCACATTTTTTCTAATTTGTCAAGTTTACTTCCAATTTAATTTCTATAATAATCACTTAATTAATTACTATTACTAATTTCTTCACTATGTGAATCTATAACCCAAAGATAAAATATATATATATATATTCCATCTGTAATGCCACATATATACCTTTTGGTATTTCTTTTGCCTTATGAAGTGCATATAATTAATTAATTAATTATTAACACAAAATAGAAGAAATAGATCACCATTTAGACTCTTAACCACTATTAAGCACTACAAACTTTTTCCTACAATGACATAAACCAGCTTAAGAAATGATCAAAACAACCAAAAATCAATCTTTGGAATGAGGTGTCAACTTCCTAGTGGATTTAAAGAATTAGGAACATTAGCAGCTTGATTAATCAAGTAGTTGTACATGTGTTTAATAATTTTAAAAAAAAAGCTTGATTAGTGAGTAGTTAATTAGACTATCCCCCCCATGTCATGTGGGCTATGGCTGGTCGCCTAAAAGTTATTTTAGGTATAGTGATTTAATTAATTAAACAATTAGGTGACTTAATTACCAATCATATTGAACTTTTAGTTATATATATATATATATATATATATATATATATATATAGCTCCATTTATTAATCCTTGTTTCTTAAACATAAACTCGAACGACAATTAATGCAATATTTAATCTTACTTAAAAGTCAAACGATCAATATTGAAATTCGGATACATGCAGCTTCATAGAACCTTCATTTACATGTAAAATTCCCTCAAATTTTGACCCATCATGACTAGCATTGTCTAATATACTATACTACTACACTCAAAATTTATATGTGGCTTCGAAATCAATATGAACAATAATCAATCAAGAACAATACTCCTGTATATACAAAAAATATTCTACAGCAAAGTTAACACAATAGTGCATTATAAATTATAGTATAAATTTACTTAGCTATGAATAATTGAGTGAATACTAATTATTTACAAATTAATCTCAATTATTGTAAAAAATATTTAGATCTAAGTCATAGTTTGGCTCAATGAGATGAGTGAGGGACACATGGCACAATTTGATGGCCAGGGGAGAGTGTGAGAGAGCTGAGTAAGGACGCTAGTAGACGTGACAGAAACAAATTGGATTACAACTGGCGCGGGGAAGACACACGCCCAAACATAGCGCGTCATAGCTGCGAGTGGCCGTCCACTATATAACTTGTGCTTACTTTTAATTAACAATTTAACCCCTTTCTGTCGTTAATTTTATTCATAAGTTGTTCAGATGACTAACGGACAATAATAATTTTTGCTCCAAATTGTATGGACATTATTAGAAATTTTCGTTTAATTAAAAAAAAATGAACATACACTCGTATATACATACAAATATACAATCGGAGACGATGTACAATATTATAATACACATCATTGATTTTTTTTTTTCTGTTGATATTTGCTATAAATACAACATTTTTCTTATATCAATAACATTATATATATATATACATGAAGCAAACAAAATTTCTTTTCTCCTAGCTATTTCCCAAATTCCTTTGAAAGGGGTTTAGGCGTATATACCAACTAATTTTTTTTGTTTTTTGGCTTCTTTTTCTTTCTCTTTCCTATTCCCCTATTTCACGTAAAAAGGTTTTTTGCTTTTCATGGAAAGACTATCCCAAACCAAACCTTATTATAATTAGGTAAAATTTTCCATCTTTCTAGATTTATATCATGTGCCCGAATCCGACCATGATTTTCTAAATAATTAATATGTCCGAGATAACTTTTGTACTTGAAATAAATTGAATACTGCAATTCCATGCGCGCATGATGATAAGTAACTCACTTAATTTATAAACTTTATTAATTATTTCATATCTTATTATTATTATTATTATTCCTTAAGGATATTATATATCAGCATTAATTGATTACTGCAATTAAATCCATGCACGATAAATAAATATTTTTTTATACTATTTCGTAACCTCTTACCGTATTAATTACTTTTATAAAGGGTCAAGCGTTGGAACACTTTTCATCCTAAATATGGTACTAGATATATTCGTGTTTGTGGGTATGTGAAATACATATTCTTATTATATTTTTTAATTGAAACTTGGAGGAATATATAAAAAAAGGTGAAATGTGAAAAAGAATTCAAAAAAATTAGGGGAGACGGGGTGAAATATGAAAATAAAATAAAAATAAAATTGAAAAATAAGAAGATATGTGTAAAATAGATAAATTGATATTGCATTTAAGTGTCACGTCAAACACTCTCTTTTATACTATAAATATCATTTTTTACCTTGGGAAAATGTCGACTAGTACAATGAATTCTTCAAAAACCTCAGGTTTGAATTAAACAGAGAAGTGTCCATAAAATCTTGTGTGTGTGTATATATATATATATATATATATATATATATATATATATAGTTGGTTAGGAAAATAATCAAATAAAAATCATAAATATCGTAGAAACTTACAAACAGTTGTATCTTAGTAATTTTTTGTTGTATATTCGTTAATTTTGTTGT
>JAOWAN010000014.1:6041863-6052763 GCA_028566635.1 Lobelia cardinalis
ACAAACGAGATTAGGAATAATCGTAGGAAGAAAGAACGTAAAATAATAACACAAAGAGTTTAGGGGAGAGAGTGGAGTCGTATTCTCATTAATCTGATGGGGGAATCCCTATTAATAAATAGGGAGCCATAGAGTTATAACTTACACAAAGGACCCTATAGTATGGTGTCTATCTAGAAATAGCCATCCATCTTTAAGATATTTACAACAATATATGATATATATTTTTTATTAATATGACAAAACTGTCCTTATATTAGGGCCAACATTATATTGTCCGCCTCCCTATTTTGCACTTGGAGGGGTCTTCTTTGCCAAATAATGAACCATCGTATGTATTATTTTTTTAAAATTTTATTTTAATGGTTTAAAAGATATTTTTAAAAGTTTAAACTCTAAAGTTTTGAATATGTATAATTTTTTAAAGATATGTTATAAAAATTAATAAATTATTTGACATAAAAAATTTTGATTAATTGGAAAAAAAAACGTCTAGTTAAACAAGAAAAGCTGAGAAATATTATGTTGAAACGTAAATTTTTATACGACTTTTGTGATTACGACGGAGTATAAGTTAGATCACCATTGTCGTAATATAGGCACACAACCAAGGGTAAGGATGGAATATTAAGATAATCTCATTGCCCACGTCATTGACAACAAGAAAGTTTTCTTGCGGGACCCAAATGCAAACCAACCTGCCAGATACTGCCACGTACGAAATCATACACGTGGGAGGACGCGATGTCGTAGATATAGCCCAGACAGTGCCTGGGGGCCGACGCTTGGTGCAAACGTTGAGACGCAAAGAAGATCCAAAGTAGCGTAAGCGCCAAACCCAAATCCCCTCCTCCCTTTCTCCTTCCCCCACTCTTCATCGGACGGCCACAATTAAAGACCCATACCACCACCGTTTGATCACAACCGTTGATTTAATGTCTTTTAGTAACACTTTGTTAATGAGCCTTTTTCTCCCTTTTCCAGGCGTTGTTTTGTTGTTGAATTTCAAGTTGCAAGTTGTTTAACCCCTTCTCTTTCTTTCTTTCTCTCTCTCTCTCTCTCAAAAACACACACACACACACATTCTTTCCTCCATTTTTCCACCTGCAAATTCTTCTCTGCCATTGGAAGAATCCAACAGTTCTTACGCATAATAATCACATTTCTTGAATACCCATTACCCCAAATCATCATTTTCCAATACAATGGTAAGGTGTTTATCTACATTATCTCTCTCTCTCCCTCTCTCTCTCTCTCTCTAACTTCTCTCTCTAGAAATTTCTAGCTAACACAATTCTTTTGATTACCCATTTCCCAAAATCTCATTTTCATGTTAATGGCAATGGCACAATGCACTGTCGACAATATTCATTCCCAGTACTACATTATTCAGAATCTCTCTCTCCCTCTCTCTCTCTCTCTCATCACCCACAGACATACACACACCAACTACTTAATTTCTCTCTCTAGAAATTTTATAAGTTTTAACCTTGCTGTACATCGATCAACAATATTATTGCTTTTCTTGGGCAGGGTACAACAATGCTGGTACCACCATGGCTAGAGCAACTGCTAAACAAAGCATTCTTCACCATTTGCCGGACCCACGGCGACGCCGCCCGGAGCGAATGCAATATGTACTGCCTAGATTGCCACGGCGATTCATTTTGCTTTTATTGCCGTTCATCTAAACACAAGGACCATCAAGTCATTCAGGTCAGTCCCCGGCCGTAAATCCGTACATTAAAAAAATAATAATAAAAATAATTAATGGAGTAATATTATTTATCGCATTAAACACTTGTACCGTACTTACGGACGGAACCCACCGCGATAATTCCTATGCACATTATACGCCATTACATTTTCATTTGCTTGCCTTTCCAAACGAATGTGTAACGGCGGTATCCCCACCATTAAATGTTTTTATGATATTGTCATTAATTTCATATGCTTTCACAACATTTTTGAATGAATGAATTTTATCCCATTTCCCCACATTACAGTTTCGCATGTTTAAAACATTACTATTATTTTGTAATAATTCTAGTAATTAAAAAATATATATATAATTGGGGAAATGGTTAATTATATACCGACTCGATCCATTTCATTTGAACGGACGATATGTTGTGTGGAAAAAAAAGGGGAAACGTGGGGAGTGTCCGTTGAAGGAAAATTTTGATCAGTTCATGAGCTGGTCTCGTTTTACCATTCAAGTCTAATTAAAAGTGTTACGATCGAATAATCATTCAAAATTAATTGATGCAGATAAGGAGATCATCGTATCACGACGTGGTGAGGGTATCGGAGATTCAGAAAGTGTTGGACATAAGCGGGGTACAAACGTACGTGATAAACAGTGCGAGGGTTTTGTTTCTAAATGAGAGGCCTCAGCCGAAATCTGGGAAAGGGGTTTCCCACATTTGCCAAGTCTGCGGGAGGAGCCTCTTGGACCCTTTTCTTTTCTGTTCTCTTGGCTGTAAGGTAATTAGCTAAACTCTTTATTCTTTCTTTCTAGCTAGATATTATTATTAATTTTAATTACTCTCACATTGTTCTTAATAAGTGTCATCATACGATCATATGACCCCCCCTTCTCCCGGCCCCCATGAACGATCGATATATATGCATATTTATCATGACCCACGTCGATCATCATGATATATACCCATCCCTCTTCGAATCATCATTGCTCCACACTCTATATATACCATGATCATCAACTTTGTCATCCCATGCATGCATCATCATACATTCATGATCAGATCATGATAATATATTGATCCCTTATAAGTATAGATGTTGAACATTTAGGGGAATCTATCTATTGAGTTTTTAACCTAATGATTTTTTTTTACTGTATCTATTGTATCGTACAACCCTTTAATGCATTTTGTTTGAGCGAGCTTACGGCATTGAGACATTGAGATGAAGTTTGATAGGATTGTTGAGTTGGTTATTAATGGTATGAATGTTGACATGTATAATTAAGTTACTACAATTGATGTTTGATGGTGCTTGTAATGCATTGATCACTTTCAACACATAATGGCAATCATTATCATCTTTTTTGGACATGCAATGGCCATCATTATCATGATCAATATCATAAGTTAATTATTTGAGAAAAATAATGGGGAGTTTAATTTCCTTTAATTTCTTTCCTCAACTTGGTGATGATCACTTTATTTATTTATATTTTCTTGCATGATATTATTAATGTAGCTTGAAGGGATAAAGAGAAATGGGAATGCAAGCTTTGTCTTAGACACCAAGAATGAGATAATATTGGAAGGAGGTGAAGGAATGTCGACAAGAAGGGGATCATTCCTAACAACAACAACAACAACAACAAATCATGATCATCAACGTCAAGAACAAGATCAAGAATTGCGTGAAGGCTCACGACAAGATCACATTTATCCGGCCACGCCTCCTCCACCTCATTCTTCGACTACTTCTACGAGAAGAAGAAAGGGCATTCCTCATCGAGCACCCTTAGGCTCCTAACAAGTAATTATTTCAGTACTCCGCCAAAAAAACTAAACAGAAAGAAAATAAAAGATGGAAAGAAGAAGAAAGGAAACCCTACTTTATATATATATATATATATACACAACTCATTAATGTTATTTCTTTCAAAAAAACCAACCTTGGGAAACCCTTTTTTTTTGGACCTTATTTTATTTATATTTTGTGGAAAAGGATTGTATAATTTTTTTTTTTTTTCTTTTTGGGTGGTCCATTATGGAAAAGGGGTTAGGAAATTTCCCAATGGGCGGATTGGGAGGGTCCCCAAATACAAAACAAAATTCTCTTGTTGGAAGAGAGGGCAATAATGCAAAAGAAAATTGTTATTTTGATAGTTGCAAGGTGTACATGCAATTAAGAAATGTAAAGCAAGTCTTTGTGGAGTCCGTTTTTTAGTTTTCATTGGCCCACCAACTCACATGGGCCGTTTACATAAAGAAAACAGCCACCTTTCATTTTTATTTTTATTTACTCCATTTGTTTAATATATAGATGGACAAAAAAAAAAGAAAATTTATTCATGATGATGATGATGGTAACCTTAGTTTGGAATATGGATGGCTCCATGAGTTGAGATTCTTTTGTTTGTTTGAATCTTTGGTTACTTGCTGTACTAGCTTGTTTTATGGTGAGAGAGAGAGAGAGAGAGAGAGAGAGAGAGAGAGAGAGAGAGAGAGATGTGTGGACTCTATTGCGGGTATAGCCGAACAAGTAGGTATACATTGCGTATAAGGGTGATGATTCCACAGCCTGTGATTAAGGCCCTTTAATTACAATATTTTTAAATATTGGAGTACAATAATATGGAGTATACAGTAATTCTATGTGTGTTGCATTATACATGCTTCCATACATATTAATTATATACACATAATTAATTTTTTGAAGAACATACATACAAATGTATAGGTATACAAAAAATTTGTATTTCTCGGTCCCCAAATTAATAAATTAATATTTGATTAAACATTTTAATTTAATTTATTATTAAAATAATAATTTAATCTTTTTGAAAAATTTAATATTATTCGTGATTTTAAATTATAAAATATTATTTTGTAAGATTATTAAATAAATCGTAAATAACATTTTTAGGATTAATCTCATATTAGGATCTTTTCGTGATCTCGCATAACGGACCCTCAAGTTCAAAAAATTGTAAAATGGGCTCTAATATTTTTTGTTATTGTTGAAAAAGAGTCTTTTTGACAGAATATGTTAAATACCACAAAAATTATTGCTTATTAGGTTCTCAACGTTAAAAGTTGTTGCATATTAGACCTTAAACTTAATCACTTCGGTTAGAATTTAACAGTTCATCTAAAAAAAAACTCTATTTTGCAACATTGCAATATTATAATCTATTTTGCAACTTTTTGAACCTGAGGGCCAGCCTGTTTTGCGATCTTACGAAAAGATTAGTGCCTAAAATAAAATTAAACATATTTTTTATAATTTAACAACAAGTCAACTTTACTAAAATATTAGTTAAATTTTAACTAAATTGATTGAAAAATTAAAACATAACCTATATTTATAAATTAAGAGAATATTTACTTAAAATGATATTGATGAAGGTATTGCAAATGCATGTCAATATGAAAATTACAAAATATACACATCTTAATTCCTTTTATTATTTTAAAACTCAATTGGGGTGGAGCCGCGGAGAGAGTATTACTATGTTGTTGATATTACTACTAATATAGTTAATGGGAAGTGCTTAAATGAGAAATTAATTAATATGAGAACTATAGGAATCAATTTCGTTCCTTAAATTTGAAGAGACTGTACGAGCGAGTTAAGATATAATATAAACACAACTTATAGAATAACAATTATGAACACAATTAATTTTTTTCTACAATCTCTTTAAAATATACATATCTCATTATATATACATTCAAATTGAAATTCAATTGCATATTCTTACTCGTAATTAAATTTTTTTTAAAACAAGATCAATCATGAATATATTAAAAAAAAAATAGTCAAGATACAGTAGAACATTTACCACTGCGTCCAATACAATTAATAAAATATAACAGGATGCAGTAGTAAAATTCGTACAACATTCAAGTATAACTCATAATATACCAAATGATGTAGTAGGTATATACGGTATATAGCTACTGCATCCAGTGCAATTCATAACATACAATAGGATGCAGTAAAAATATTACTACTGCATCCGATACAATTTCACAAAAAACACAACAGGATGCAGTAGCAATGTTTCTACTGCATCCAGTGCAATTTCATAAAATATAACAGGAAACATTAGCAATTTCCCTACTGCATCCGTACAATTTTACAAAATACAATAGGATGCAGTATGAATAGTGCTACTGCATCCGGTGCAATTCATAAATTACAATCGGATGCAGTAGCAATACTCCTACTGCATCCGTGCAATTTCGCAAAATAAAATAAGATGCGGTACGAATATTGCTACTGCATCCAGTGCAATTATTAAATTATAACCGGATGCAGTAGTAGTATTTCTACTGCATCTTGACTTATTTTAAAAATTTGTTATTTGATCGTCAAATATATTTATGATTGATATTCTTTTAAAAGAAATTTAATTACGAGCAATAACATGCAAAACAATCTTAATTTAGAGTCATGAATAATGAGATATGTGTGTTTAAAGTTTAAGCAGGAAAAAAAATTATGTTCATTATTATCCAGATTCTAATTGATGTGACTGTCCAAAATTTCTGAATAATTACCAAATATGTCATCGGTGCTTTAAAGAATAATAAAATTTTAACCTTTAATTTATATTTAATTTAATGAATATAAATGGTTCTTACAATTCCTATTTAATGAAGTTTTTAATGGATTAGGACCCTCCAACTTATAATAATAAAAATAACAATACAAATTTAAAGTAGATTCTACTAAACTTGTACAACACAGTACAACCAGATTCAAAAGATAATTCATGATGATACAAATATCACTACCTCTAGCCGTTTGCATAAGGATTCATGCTTGTCTCTTCGAAACAAAATATAAATGTTTACATTTAGTAATTTAATCATTTCAATCTCAGACTTAAGTTCTATGTCTTAATTAAGTTTTAGCTCTTTCAGCCATCAAATTGTTTTACAACAGGTCTCTAGATCTTAATTTCGTCAAAATCTTAACCTCCACATGGGCATCAAACCTCAATCGTGGAATAGCTGCTTGAAAGCACATTACATTAAATTTTGCTAGAAATTAATATGGGCCATATATCTTCGACATGAGATGAAATGAAATGAAAATTATCGAGTGTCTAAGCAGGTGATACTAGGGCTGTGCACGGTTCGGTTTGGTTCGGATTTGATTATTTTTGGTAAAAATCACAACCAAACCAAATAATCGATTTCTTGAAATTTTCAAACCGCACCAAACCAATCCTCATATAAAATTGAGAAGTCGATTTCAATGTTTTCGGTTCGATTAGGTAATTTTTTCGGTTTTGAACAAAATGCTAAGTTTTAATGAAATTTCCATTGTGAACCTCAATAATACTTGGGCTATCAATTTTTTTGAACTCATTTTATGAACTGTTTACTTAGTTTTTTAAACTAAAATTGAACACTACATAAATAATATGGACATGCCAATAAATCAAATATAAAAAATCTGCTAATTAAGTAAATTGAAAAGTATAAAATTACAAATGTAATCTGATTTAGCACCGATACTACAAATACTAACCTGTAAGCAAATTGAAAAGTAGTAAGTAAATACTAAGTATTTTGATACAAAAAGCCTTGAATTGGACTTAATGATTTTACAGTTCAATATTCCATTCACCAATCATCTTGAAACCTGGGCTTGTAAGTACTTTGATGCAAATACTAAGTACTTTTATACCCGGGCTTTTAAGTTACTCAGTGGTCAAATAGTGTACTTGTTAAACTCGGTTCGGTTTGGTTTTTCTATGTATAAAATTACATGAAACCGCAATCAAACCGTAATATCGGTTTCCAAGTTTTTCAAAACCAAAATCAAACCAGATACTTGGTTCGGTTTTTATTTGGTCGGTTGATCGGATTGGTTCGATTGGTTCGGTTTATAAAAAATTGTGCACAGCCCTAGGTGATACTTCTTACTAGCAGTACCGTCTCGTTATATATACCAATCACTAATGAAATGGTAGACCAGACAAGAAAAGCCCAATTATTGTGGCTTAGGCCCAAGTCATGATTTATGGATGATTATTTGTGTAAATCCCGTCCTCTCGCGCCCTCGGATCGATATAATCGATCGGGTCAAATGACGGTATCATCGGACGTGCTTTTGTGTGAGAAAAGTTAAATACAATGTGTGTTAGACTTCTCTTTAGTGACCACTCATTTATTGAGAAAATGAGAGTCGCCACCTCCGTTTTTGTTTTAGGCTTCGAAAGTACAAGCATTTGGATTTTGAAGAGATGCTTAGGTCCGGGGGCTAAGTTACGAGTTAAAAAGAACCGAATCACTCAACCCGCCTTAATTAAAGGTCTCTAAATGGCGATCTAGTATGCATTAGTCTCTTAAAATTGGTCAAGATTGATCAATGGTCGATCAAAGCTTCATTTAATTGCCATATTTTGGTGAAAATAATGGGTGGTCAACTCAACTCCTAGGCATCATCAAAGCAAGCATTCATGTAGGCATCATCAAAGCATGTTCTAGCAAGAAGAGCATGTGAATCATTGCGAGGTTAAATTTGTCATTTGCACATAAAGAGGGTGAGGGCATAATGGTCCAAGCATCAAAGATGGTCAAAGTGGGATATGGTAGTAACTCTACATGTCATCCCTAAGGTTCCTTTCTAGCTATTGAATGTGTTAGGAGGTCACATGAATGTTTATTGGATTACTTTGCTATAATGAGAGTAGCATTTACCAAGTCTATTTTAGAATGTGATAGTTTGACAATTAATTGTAAAAAAAAAGAATGACAAAGAGATTTAAGACATTCCTAATCTCTAGATAGGATATGATGAATTAATGCCTCTCACTAATTACTCCCCTAGAAGGAAAAGGATCTTCCATGAAGATCTCAAGAGGACATCCACATATTCCACATCTCTAGATCCCTTTAGAAAATATCATAGAATATGTAGTGATTTAGATCTACTAAGAAATGCTAGAGAGTGTGAAATAAACACTTTTTAAAGCTTTAATTAAGAAGAACACGCTCTCTCACTTATTCAAGTCATGAAGACTATATATATCTACATTTAATCATCAATCATGAAGAGAAAATATAAATTTTTATTTCATGAATCAAAGAATTACATAATCACAACCAAAGTCTCAAGAGAGACATCAAGACTCATCACATTCAAGGATAAACAATAGATCTCAAGAACAAGTTACATAATTTCTACACTAATGAGAGAAAATCAAAAGAAATAGTAGTAGATCTACATGTTGACTATCAAATCTATATCTACATTAAGAAATTGAAAGACAAAGCATTAGATCTATGAGGGGTTACCTAATCCCAAGGAATTTCTTTGAAGGAGAGAATGGAGGGGATAAAAGTCTTGACACTAATCTCCCTTGATCTCTTTTTTTAGCTTCAATCTTGAGCAAAAGAGAGTGATGAATGAGAATTTGATGAAGGTTTTGTGAAGGGTTATGAAAGGGACTAATCTCTTGTGGGATGAAGGGTGTATAATCTTCAATAAGGAGTGGAGAGATGATCAATCCATGGCCAATTTCTCTCAAACTCTCTCTAATGAGGCTTTTAATTTGGGAGGCACTCATATTAACTTAGGGAGTAAGTTTAGGGGGAGATAAGGATCTTTATATAGAGTGATAGAAAAATCATAGGGAGTAGTTTCCAGGCATCCCTAAATGATCATAATGCCCTTGAAAAGCTTATCTTAAATTACATAATTGCCCTTATTAAGAAGGGCTAAAACACCAAAGCAGAGGCTCTGGACCGTTGCGGTCCAGAGGACCTGCTCCTCTCCTTTTACGATTTTGACCCTTTTGTGTTCGAATTTTGTGTTCCCCATCTTGCTTTTTGGTCCCCCAAGCTTCTTTTATGTCCCTTGGTGGTCCTCTTGGATGGTGACTTTGATCATGGACCACTTGGGGTGTCTTTGTGCCCAAATTTGCTTATTTTCCTACAAAATAGAATGTCACATTTAATTAGTGAAAAATGCAACATATTAAGTCATGCCCAAATGTAATGCGTATGCAAATGTGACATGGTGCTATGTGCTATGTGACATAGTCTTATGTGTACTTATTAATTTATGATTAATTATATATAATTTAATCATAAATTAGGAGTTCAAAAATGGAATGTCTATATTATTCAGAAAAGTTCACAAGAGATTCTAACAACAAAAATTGTCTTAATAACTTTTTTTTTCTTTTCATCCATTCTTTTTTCTTTCTAAATTTGGCATAATGAATTATAGGTAAAATTACCTTTTTGGTCCCTGACCTTTGACTCAGTAGACGATTTAGTCCCTAACGTTAGTTAATCCCTTAGTAGTCCCTAATCTTTTAATACCCAAGGCCGATTTAGTCCCTGCCCTAATTTTGACCGGGTCAACTGTCATATGTGGCATGAAAAATCTGACATGGCATTGACATGGAGCTTATGTGGACAAATAATTTGGGGCAAAATGATCAAAAGACTATTTTGCCATTCCTCCACCATCATCACCACACCAGACTGCCATCTTTGCCATCACCGCCACCGCCACCGCCACCACCGCCACACCACCAAACTACTTTCATCACCAATAACTTCCACACCACCACCAACAAACTCAATCCCACCCCTTTCCGCCACCACCCCTCCACTAACCACCACTGCACAATAAGTCCACCACCATTACCCATCACCATCAGATCTATGTCAAGGATGCACCCATCACCACTCATCACCCCAACTCATCCCCTTTTTCATTACTGCCGACAGCCACCATTGCCACCACTATCGGCCACCCCCATCCCCAAATCCAGCACCACCAAAACATCCCTCTCTCCTCCAGCACCACTAAACCCAAACCCAAACCCAAATCCAGATCTGCTTCTCCTTCTTCATCCTCATCCCCTTGCAACCGAAGATCCCCTTGCACTTATAAGGTGGACAGTAAAAAAAGAAAAACTATCCCCACCTCCATTGGCACTATCAGTGAGCCCAGCAACCTCCATCCCCACACCACCATCGCCACCACTACCGGCTACCCCCATCCCCCACACACCACCAATAATCAACAATTAAGAGAGAGAGAGAGGGGGGGGTAACCAAAAGCAACAATCAGAGACAATAACGTTTAAATTGTAGAGAAGAAATAATGTAGAGAAATAAGCAAGAACAATATCCACAAAATCTTAATCGATCTCAAATTG
>JAOWAN010000014.1:6061641-6086952 GCA_028566635.1 Lobelia cardinalis
TCTCGACTTCATTAATGAATATCTCAAGGATATCAGCAGCCTGAGACTTTTCATGAATTAGATAGACATAACCATAATGAGACAGATTATCGATAAAAGTAATGAAATAATTTTCACCTGTGAAGCATGGAGTAGGAAGTGCACAGATATTAGTATGGATTATCTCAAGAAGCTCTTTACTTCTTATGGCACCTTTCTTACTATGTTTGGTTTGCTTTCCCTTAACGCAATCCACACATACTTCATAATCAGTAAAATCTTGTTTTTCAAAATCTCAGATTTTACTAATCTTTCTATTCTATCCTTGGAAATATGCCACAATATTGAAGAATTTTCATTAGTTAAGCTACGTTTCGTACCAACATTTGAATGCAGGGTTAACAATGATTGTTCAAACTCATGATTCAAAGATACTTTATACAAACCATCACATAAAATACTAGAACCAACAGTAACTGAATTAAACATGAAATTAAGTTTTCGACAACCAAATAAAACAGAGTATCCACAACCATCTAGTTTCGACAAAAGAAACTAAGTTACTAGAAATCGAAGGTACATAAAAAGTGTTTTTAAGATCCATCTTATGACCCGTCTCTAATATAAGACGATAAGTGCCATTGAAGATTACATTGGCGCTTTGAGACGGTTCCCAATATAGATAATCTTTTCACTTTCCTCTGATTCCCTGGTTATAAGGAATCCCTTCAATGAATTTGTGATGTGAGTCGTAGCTCCAAAATCAAGCCACCAAGTGCTAGAAGGAACTTCAACAATGTTTGATTCGTAACATACCTAAGAAAGATTACCTTTCTTCTCAAACCAAGCCTTGCGCTTCTCACAATCATTCTTCACATGTCCCTTTCTGCTACAAAAGTAACACTTGACAACAAAAGGCTTTTTCTGATCCGAACTAATTTTTCCAGGAGCATTGCCTTTGTTTGGTGTGATTCCTTTTCTTTTCTTCACAATTCTTCCTATTTTTTTCATAGGTTCATGAGTAACAGCCAATGCTTGATGAGTTTCTTCATGTCTCAATCTCATTTCCTCTTGAACACACATATTAGTTAGCTCATTCAAATTTCAATTGTCCTTTCGAGTGTTATAGTGAATTTTGAATGGGCCTAACTTTGCAGGAAGTTAGTTAAAAATGAACTGCACAAGGAAGGACTCTTCCACTTTTATACCAAGAGCTCCAAGTTTTGCAGCCTTATCAGTCATATTCAACATATGCTCTTGGATTCCTTTATCACCATTATATTTCATGGTGGTTAGATCTCCCATGAGTGTTCATGTTAGCAACTTATCGGTTGACTTAAAGCATTCTCTTACAGCCGCTAACAGGCATGGCATTATCAACTTCGGAAAGAGATGTCTTAATATTATGAGCAACTGTCATTCAAATAAGCATATGGCTAAGTCTGTTAGATCTTTGCCAGATATCCATTAGTCCAACATGTTCGGCAGTGCTATCATCTGTAATCTCTTTCGATTTCTCCATAAGCAATGCCAAATCAAGATCCATGACACCAAGAGTGAATTGAATTTGTTCATACCATTCAGAGAAGTTTGATCCACTAAGAGTCGAAATACTAGAAGCATGCGAGTACAACGAGGTTGGAATAACAATTGAAATAAATTGCAGCAAAATATAGTAAGGTACACATAAACAAAACAATGCTCATATTAAGACATTGAGTCAAAAGAAGATGAACTAGTGATATCTCTACAATTTCTCCTTTGGACGAAAATATAGAATATCTAGTGTTCATATAAGTGTTATGTAATGTTAATCACTTAGATAGAATTAATATAATTTACTAACTCATGCAATTAGTCATGTTACCTTTGTGAATTCAATCCTAACTACTAACTTGAGTAAATTATATTTTAATATCCTTTCATAATTAATAGAGAGTGACTATCCTTTTGGGCTAATCTCAATCTATTAATCATACCTTCAATCGAAAATATTTTATCTGTAATATTTTTAAAAATCTTCATTAATTCAAGTCACTTTGGCAACCAATTAATTAGTTAAATTCTATGAACCCAAAATATTCTCACTAACTATATTTGAGTGTTAATTTCAATTGTAAAGTAGTATCTCTAAAACATTAATGATAACATAATTAAATAAGATTATCAACTTTGCATTCCTCAAATACATAAGATGAAATCATACTTTAATCATCTAATTTAACCATAATCAAAAGCTAAATATAATCAAACATGTCAATCATCTAATATCATGCAATTATTTAACACAAGGCATGAAAGAAGAATTAAAAGTCATATTTCAGCCATGACACACCCATGTCACCATTAGACATGACCATGCCAACTTTTCTGTTCAAAAAGAAGAAGTGGTTCCAGCAGCGACATGGGCATGTCAGAAAGTCTGTCCAGGAATAAGAAATAGGCTCCAAGTGTGACATGGTCGTGTCAGTGGGTGACACAGGCATGTCAAACGTTCTCCCAAAATTATAGCATACCCTAGACGTGACACAGGCGTGTCAGGAGGTGACACGGCCGTGTCAAACATTCTGTCCAAAAAGAAAAACTTGTTCTAGAACCGACATGAGCGTGATACAGGGTTGACATGGGCATGTCAACGGTTTTTCTTGGGAAACACAGTTAATTACTTGAGGTTTTAATTTTGCAATACGCTAAAACCCAGATCGTCCCCTTGAAAGTCTCGAAAGCCTTCACCAAGGGCCGCTCTGATACCAATTGTTAGACTTTAATCTTTATAAAATCTTGATACAAAAAACTTTAATGGCGGGAACTTTAATGAATCGAACTTAAGTAAATTGCAAAACCGCAAATTCGGGAAAATCTTTAACCGTAGTTCATATAATTGGCATTCAATCAATACTAGAAGAGAAGAGATTATGAACATACCGTTAGCCACAGCTTTACCAAAAATATGATTGGAATCAATCCGTACGAGTATTGGAAAGCCCCTATAGAGAAACCTTTAGGAACGAGACACACCTTCTTCTCTCTGTCTCTTTTCTTAATTGCAATCGAGACAATAACTTTAATTTGATGGAGCGTATTTTCTTTTTCAGCTAGGTTGCCTATTTTATATAGGAGAGAAGATGGCCAAGTAACCGTACGTAAAGTAACTGTGCAGGAGAAAACCACCAATCCATCATGACCCAAAGTCTCCAACTGCTACTAAAGGTTTAATCTAAATGGGTAACCTAAATGTCAGCTTTTCTTTAATTAGGGAGTTCAACTAAAATGCAAATTACTAAATAGAGATTTAGTGAACCAAAAATAAATTTACACCATCATCAATATTTTAGGGGTAAATATACCCTCAACTAGATCTAGAGGTAAAAGGAGGGAAGAAGGCAGTTGAAATTGGTAGGAATGAACGAAAAGTAATTTTAGCTAAATATTTCAGTTGTTGGGAAGAAATAAATGCCCAAATCTATCAATCTACCAACATTAAATTAAGAAGTACTAATTCTGTATTATAAAAGAATGTACCTCTTCAACAGAGAATCTTCACCAATCAGTTTTCTTCTTCTTCTCTTGATTATCTTCTATTTTCAAAGCTTCTTCTTTTGATTTGAAGGAATCAAACGTATAATATTGTTATAATTTCTGAAAAAGAAGTTAGTTGGAGGATGTGGGGAGTGGTTTAGTGTAGAATAGACAATATTAAATAATTATAAATAATAACTATTTGCATTCTTAAATAGACGTCTATCATTTAAATACAAATAAATTGATACTTTTTTTAAATTATCCTCCCTCCATTGAAGTTGCACATTTTTAAAGAGGTATATTTCACATTTTGAAGAATTAAATGGAGTATATACCTCTCCAATATACCTCTTTCTATTGAAGTCGCTCTAAAGAACTTCCAATTTATTGTCATTGCTTCAAAAAATAGTCCCAATAAGTAATTTTCAGTTTCGTAATATAAGTACTTTTCTTTATAAAGAATATGACAATATTAAAATTTTTGACCAAAAAAGTTAGATAGGAAAAAAAATTTAATCTAAAATTCTTCTTGTAACAAAAAAAAAATACTCCTACTTCAACCCTTTAAAAAATATATATTTATAGTATAAGAACGAGTCGTGTATCATAGATTCATAAATGAAAAGAGAAAGACCGAATAGTAAAAATTGTCCTCCCCAAGTTGTTCTTTTCGAGGAGATCTTCACTGTAATTTGTATTCCTTATGCTTGGATCACGAATGCCATATGAAGCCATATGGTCATACGGTCCATACGACCGTCTGTTCTCATCTGCGATCACGAATACCATATAATACTCACATATCATCTTACAATATTATTACTTTCCATCTATTACCCCTATTACTTTTCCTATTACCAAACATCCTTTTCTACCTTTTCCTATTACAAACTGATGGGACAATTCAGTTTGTCTCTGCACCGTGTAGCTTTCACCCTAAACTGTAAATGCTACTTGTAACCCCCCCCAAAAAAAAAAGCTGAACTGCAAGCCGTCAGAAACATTAATGATGCCGGGCACAACCAATGCGTCGAACCCGGACTCCAAACAAAGCAACAATCAGGCATTTTAATTTTTAATATGTATATAAAGCAAGGACCCCATTAGCAGACGCGGGTGGGGGCCAACCTACCCTTTAATGTTTGACCTTTCGTGTGGTACTAGCTTTCATCTGCTGCAATGCATGCCCCGGCCATAATAACTACTGCACCTCTGATCGCCCGGGGGGGGGGGTTGGGGGAGTACGAGGGGTAATAGAGACTTTACACATAAAAACTCATCTATCCCATCTATTTCATCTGGTGAACAGTTCCATCTGATGAACAGTACGATCTGCTACGATCTGCTACAATCTGTTATTCGTGATCCAAGGCTTAGCCTATTATATCCTTGCTATAGAATTTGTCCCCCTCCGACTGTTTTGTTCTTTTTTTAATCGTTTTTTTCTTTTGTTTTTTTTTAAATCGTTTATGCTACTCTTTTTAATTTTAAATTTTTTCATCCTTACTATGTATTTGTGTCCCTCTTTTATTTTTTTTTTATTTTTTTTCTCTTTTTAAATTAATATTATTTATAGTAAAAAAAATTATGTTCTTAAACATATTTTTTTTTCATTAAATATCTTGTCATATTCTTGGATGCGGCCTGCACGGACATACCCTAAATTTATAAATATTAAGGATGAAGTTTTATATGTTTATAGTATAGACTGTTTGCATATTTTTTGTATTATTTTAAATTTATGTTAAAATATTTACTATTTTTAGGATATGAAATAATCAATTTAGGATAATTAAAATAGAAAAATAAGAAGATATTTTTGGAAAGGAGAAAATGTAATATAATAACAATGTATTGTTAAAATAAAAATGTGTTGTCGAAAAACGACGGTTATTAGGGTAATTTGCATCGTCCATTCTTGTGGTTTGGTCAAATCTCGTTATCCCCCTCCAGGTTTGACCATTATACATTGCCTACTCTTTTATCAATTTGATTGATTAATTTAATTAATTTATTATTTTTATATAAATATAATATAAATAAATAATATTTTACATATATTTATTTAATAAAATTTGTCAAATTTTAATATAGTTGATCACAATTACTTTAAAATTAATATATATAATTTAAAAAAAGGATAAAGAATTTTTTTATAATATTAAAGTTGAATACACACACATATATATTTTAAATATGTATCATATATATTAAGTCATTCACTTTCACGAAAATAATTTATAATTTAAAAATATTATATTATTTTATAATTTATTTATTTTTATTATAAAAATATTTTTTTTATTTCTCTTTCAATTTCATGATTTTCATATTTCGAAATCAACAAATTCATTTAAGCTAAATCCGTTCATTTATAATTAATACTGAATATATATAAATATATGCACATGCATATATTCTATTAATATAAAATAGCATAATTTTTAAATAAAACTTATGAAATAATATAAATTTATAAATTATTTTTGAAAGAATGATTGAGTTGATGTAAATATGCTATGATGTGTAATTAGTTCATTATATAATTATGCTGCATCAATTTTCTATTAAGTCAATCTTTTTTCTAAAAATAATTTGTATAATTATTTTTTTATACATTAATATCCTTTTATGATTAAAGTTAAGATATATATATAATAAATATTAGTATACATATATACATACACATAAAAATATATTTATAGTTAAAAAGTAATCAATATAAAATAATATAAAAAATTTAAATAATAAATTAATTATTTTCATAAGAGGGATTGACTTGATATATATGCTATATACATATTTAATTATATATGTGTGTGTTCAACTTTAATATTAAAATATTTTTTTTAATTTATTCTTTTACTTTTAGTTTTAATATATATTAATTTTTAATTTAAATACACCTAGTTTTAAAGTAATTATGATCAACTATATTAAAGTTTGAATTTTTTTATTAAATTAATATATTTAAAGTATTTTTTATTTAATTTATATTTATATACAAATTATAAATTAAGTAAATTAATTAAAAAATAAATAAAAAGATAGACTCTGTATAATGGCCAAATCTTAGGAGGGCGAGAGAATTTGGCCAAACACGAAGGTGTGCTGTGCAAATTACCCACGGTTATTAACTAACAAAAAAAAAGCCCTCCAATTCCAATTTCCAAACCCCACTATAATGCCATCTTCACTCTCTCTCCCCTGTTTCTCTCTCCTCCCAAACCCCACCAGTACTGCCAAGAACCTCCACCCCTTTCCCAAACGCACTACCACCCATTATCTCCCCAAATTCTCCGTCATCAATTCCTCCATCAACAAATCACCGAAAAACAAACCCACCTCCACCTCATCATGGGTCAGCCCGGATTGGCTCACAACCCTCACCCGCTCCCTATCCCTCACCCAGAACGACGATTCCAACATACCCATCGCCAATGCCAAGCTGGAGGACGTCTCCGACCTTCTCGGTGGGGCCCTCTTCCTCCCACTCTTCAAGTGGATGAACGAGTACGGTCCCATCTACCGCCTCGCTGCGGGCCCCCGGAACTTTGTGATTGTCAGCGACCCTGCCATTGCTAAACATGTGCTCAGAAATTATGGTACTATGTATGCTAAGGGACTTGTGGCGGAGGTTTCTGAGTTCTTGTTCGGGTCGGGATTCGCCATCGCCGAAGGATCCCTCTGGACGGTAAGTCTCAATTTTTTTTTTCTGATGGTATCTTGTGTAATTTTTCTTTTTTTTAGGCTTGAATTTCTTGAAATGATGTTGTTGTGTTTGATTCTGTATAGTTGGATGCATCAATTACGTCTCGAAATGAGTGTCATTCTTTTATATGTATGTTGGACTATAGAAAGGCGGGATTATTATCAAAATTAGTAAACCAGCGCAGATAACACTCACTTACATTTACGTCGCTAATTGTTTGTGTAGGACTACATTGGTAATTCTTGATATGTAAATGGTCTGACATTTGAAAAATTGACGGACAACTTTTTAAGGAATGACACTAGCTGAGGCCTAGGGACGGGGAGCAAACAGTTTTTCATGTGTTATACTTTCAATTTTTCATGGGGTACATGTTATTTTCATAAATTTGAGTAACTTTTTCTTCTACTTCCAATACCATAATCCGGTGCCTTTTTGCTTCAGCTCACATGTTAGACTTTTACCCCTTAAAAATTGTTAAAAATCTCGCTGAAATATCCCTGCAAATCCCTCCATAGACTACCACTAGAACTCAGCCCTGGATTATCCTTAGAAACTTCATCCGCATTAACCTCCAAACTACTTAAAATGTTCGTCTCACCACCCACCTTGATCCCCAACCACTGCACCCTTGGTTGATCTTGAGGACATAACTGAAAGGATGAACAGTCTAACTCTGTCCCCGTATCTGGTATGTCCTTCTGACCCTCCCGTGCCTTATCACTTAAGGCCGCTATCTTTGCATCCCCCGACTCAACCCAGAGTCGGTAGGAACCCAGAGAGCTGCCAATAAGCATTTTCTAGGAAAAATTGTTCACTTAACCGCTATTTGATCCCCATCAAAGTCTGCATTGAATCCCGGAGATGGTTTGAAGAACCAATAGTGAAATCCGGAGTCAGGAGGTGCTAGCTGCCTATAGTTTTACCTGATTATACATCAAACATGTATAAACTTTCCCCCATGGCTTCCGTTATTTCTGTTCTTCAACATTTCCTAGCAAATGAAACCTGGGCATACCACACTGTACCAGCACTTAGAAGTGTTCTTGCGGACCTGCAAAAGATGGTGACCAAGGAGTTCTTAAAAATCTGAAATCCTTCTCAACCTCTTTACCTATGTTGCCATTCAGCTTTTGAAGTTTCACTACTGCACTTTCAAAAAGCCTAATGCCTTAGCTTGAACTAGTTGCAATACTTTGAAGCGTTAACCTTAATGACATTTTAGATGCAAGTATATGTGGGGAAACGTCATTAGCGGCAATAATTAAAATCCTTTTAGTCCTTGTATGATGCTTCAATCATTGATGACCAATATTCCTTAGACTAGCTGGGAATAAAATATGTTAATTCCTAACTACCTAATTCTGTAGTATCAGGAGTTGTTTGATTTCTGAGCCCAGTTAATGCATGCCAAATAAATTCTGAAAGTCCAGTTAACACAGAAATTGTCTCTCTGTACTGCATTTTTCATGAATATTTTGTAACTCTAGCATGTACAAGAAGTTCAGTATGCTTGTCGCAGTGTAAGTTCCACCATTTTGAACACACAGTATGATTTGTGATAGGCAAGGCGCAGGGCTGTGGTTCCATCGCTTCACAAGAAATACTTATCAGTAATGGTTGACCGGGTATTTTGCACTTGTGCGGAGAGAATGGTTGATAAGCTCAAATCTTACACAGTCAATGGCACTGCTGTTAACATGGAAGCACAATTTTCTCAACTGACTCTGGATGTGATTGGTCTCGCAGTGTTCAACTACAATTTTGACTCCCTTAATGCTGACAGCCCTGTCATTGAAGCAGTTTACACTGCATTAAAAGAAGCAGAGGCCCGTTCAACAGACCTATTACCATATTGGAAGGCAGGTCCTTACTTTGGACCATTTATCTTGATGATCTTTTATCATTTATGCTTCTTACTCTATTTGCTTATGTTAATATTCATTTTTTTTAGCATCGCAGATAAAAGCATTATGTAAAATCATCCCAAGACAAATAAAAGCCCAACAAGCAGTTACTTTGATTCAAAATACTGTAGAAGAATTAATAGCAAAGTGCAAGGAGATTGTGGAAAGTGAGGGTGAAAGGATTAACGAGGAAGACTATGTGAATGAATCAGATCCAAGTATCCTCCGCTTCTTGCTTGCTAGCAGGGAGGAGGTCTGCAAACTCTTTTAACTTTATCGATAAACATAATTATTTGGAATTCACGGTCACCTTTTTATGCTTATTTATATTTCTCTAATGGTATTTTGATTTGCAGGTTTCAAGTGTTCAGTTACGTGATGACCTCTTATCCATGTTAGTTGCTGGCCATGAGACCACCGGTTCTGTGTTGACATGGACATCATATCTTCTAAGTAAGGTACTCTTTACCAGTTGAAATTCACCTAGGACGGAGTTTCTTTTTCACTCATTGATCTGCTAGTTCTTATTTATTTTTTTATAATATAAGCAACTATCATATACAAAAACTAATTTCTAAAGCTTTGCCATGATGTTTTAATTGATCAGATTCTGGGAGAATGTAATAATAGCTTTCATAATCAAATGTATGTGTTATGCAGGATTCATCTGCTTTGATGAAAGCACATGAAGAAGTAGACAGAGTGTTACAAGGACGTCGTCCTACTTTTGAAGACGTAAAAAACCTGAAATTTTTAACTCGTTGCATAAACGAGTCAATGCGCTTGTATCCACATCCTCCGGTAGGTCACTAACTGTTCTAGTTGTTTGTTTTTGTATGACACTCCTCTTACTGCTAATCCTTTTATTTGAAAACTTAATTCTATTAGGTCCTGATCAGAAGAGCTCAAGTTCCGGACGTGCTTCCTGGTAATTACAAAGTTAATCCAGGTCAAGATATAATGATTTCAGTGTATAATATCCATCATTCTTCAGAGGTATGACCTTTTCGGATTGATGTGTACTCCTATTTCTCAACCCCTTCAAAAACTAAGTACATGATGAAGATGTATAATGCGTAACAAAAGGATTGTTGATCTTATGCATTCTGCCCTAATTCTGATATTACAAAGTCTATTCCTTTTGCTTTAATCTGTTGGCAATAGATTATGGTATTAGTGTCTCATAAGTTTTGCTCGATATTTGTTAAGGTCTGGGAGAGAGCAGAAGAGTTTGTGCCAGAAAGATTTGGGTTGGAAGGGCCCATGCCCAACGAATCAAATACTGATTACAGGTATTTGTCCTTCCTTTTTTCTATCCTTTCTTCTTATTTAAGTGGAGGGGAAGGAATGAAGGTTTGCGGGGCAGTTTCTTGAAGAGGGCCGTCATGATTCAAGGATGCCAGCGCTGCAGATGTATATCCACCACGAAGCATTTTAGATTGATACTTGCAATTCATTTTTCAGGTTCATTCCGTTCAGTGGAGGTCCACGGAAATGCGTAGGCGATCAATTTGCATTACTTGAAGCAATTGTTTCTCTTGCAGTGTTTCTGCAGCATATGAACTTTGAGTTGGTTCCTGATCAGAAAATTAACATGACAACTGGAGCGACTATTCACACAACAAGTGTAAGTCTCAATCTCTGAGTTTTCATGTGCAACACACATTAGTACGTAACCTTTGCACAATTATGGCATGCTAAGGGAAAACCCAAATTCTTTGAGCTGACAAAAATAGAGTTAATTAGTTTGAATATGATTTGGTTTAATAAAAAAATTATTTCAGCCTGAGATCAGATTTTACATATACAACCCTACTTTAAGTTGGATGAACAAGGCACTGTTGAGGTTGCATTGATTAATATTTCTACACTTGATACCCACTGAATAAAGAGTACCATATATGTTGTTACATTAGAATACGAATTTCAAGCTAATGGAGATTCAAAATGAGTATTAGGATAATGATAGAAAGTGAGAAAAGAGAGGAGAAAAAGTTTTTACATGAATTTGATTGTTGATTTATTTCAACATAAATCTAATACGTTAATGGTGTTCCAGGGATTGTACATGAAAGTAAGCCAACGGCAAGCTGAGCCTGCCGTTGCCGCCTCTTCTAGGTAACCTAGTGCATGAGAAGGTGCATGCGGGACATTGCATTATAGTAAGATAGATATTGGTGGGAAGTAAGAGAAGAAAACATTTTCAGTTCATTGAGCTACTATTGTGCGGCTGAGTAAGTGACACTGGCATACCATAGGGTGCTAAACCATGTAAGAAGTTAATGAAATATTGCAGGGCTTTTTTATTGTATTATTTCGCCCCTAATATCTGAAGATATTCTATGTTGTGGCGCTTGAATGATACAAAATGTATGACCGAGTTCAGTGTCGGAGAGCCGAGAGGCAATGTTTGTACCAATGGCGATGGTAGTTTGGGAGAAGCGTGGTGGGAAGAAAGGGTAGGTCGGTCTGCTCGTTGGGGGATTGTCTTTATGTCTGAATTTCCGATGCAATGGATTTGAGATGGCATAGATTACAACATGTGTATAGAAGGTTTTGCAAGTCTTTTTGGAAGGATTCGGGGGAACGGTTGGTTAGATGTCTGAAATCGGAATTGCAATGCCGGAGTGGGATTAAGTGGGTTTTGATGGCGTCGCCTAGTTTACTAATGTGCGAGTGTGATAAAAGACCAGGAGGGGGGGTAAATTGTACATAAAATTAAGATGGCAACACTCTTACCATTCAGATCAATTGAGTTGGTGTTTTATCTTTTTAAAATTTCATGTTAAATTATAATTTAAATTTTAAATAATTAATAGAATATATATATTATTAAAAAAATATGACAAAAATAATATAATCATATTATTTAAGACAGAAAATTCGATTTCGAATTGCGGGGGTACCAAACAAAATGAAATGTGATTTTTCCGAGCAAGACACTCCTGCTCAAGATTGGGAAGACAAACCACCGCAAGGGAATCTTACTACACACATTTTTTTGTCCTTTTATAAGCCACAGGGAAAAGGACAAAAATCAATGAAAAGCACAATTACCAAAATGACCATCCCCTACCAACGGCAATACCATATGGGTGGAGTAGTAAAGTCGTCTGCTAAAAGGTAATCCTCTCACTCAAGTCTCGTCCACATAAAGAAGAAAAAGAAAAGAGAAGCTTAAAAAAAAATCAAGGAAAAACCGTACGACATGGGACGAGGAGGAGGAGGAGGAAATGAGCAGAGCCAAAACAGCGCACGGCTAGCAATAATGGAGCTGGCCAACATGATCAGCGTCCCCATGTCTCTCAACGCCGTCGTCCGCCTCAACGTCGCCGACGCTATCTGGCAAGGCGGATCCAATTCCCCTCTCTCTCCCTCCGACATCATCTCCCGCGTTCTCCCCTCCGGCGGCGCCGCCGATCCTGATAACCTTCAGCGTATCCTCCGCATGCTCACTAGCTATGGCGTCTTTTCCGAGCACCTAGATGCCGACGGTCAACGGAGGTAACTTAAGATCAATTAATTTAGTTTCACATGTGAATGATTAGAAAGTGATATGCCCCCCCCCCCCCTTCTCTTGAATTTGCTGTCCATTGTAATTTATAGCCTTCCATTTCACTTTGTTCTGAATCCTACTTACACTTATCAATAACTAGTAATTCCTTCCTATCAAAACATGTATCAATTTTCGTTATGGAGAAGTCAACCGTAATACAATACTATCAAAATTTTATTTAATTTTACATTTATTTATTTTCTTTATAAATTTTCAACAAGAAGTAAATTCTTATGAATATTTGATCAAAATTTAATTAATTAGAACAAAAGAAATAATCAAAATGAAAACTTCAAGTTATTGGGATTAAGGCTTTGTTGTTGTTGGATAAAAAAAAGAAAATGACTATGTTTTCGGGTGGGGCAGTACTGTGAAATTGTTTCTAGTTGATTCAAAATTTTCAACATCATACATAGATTTTTGCCGCTTTCTTAGTTTTATTTATTTGGAGCGTATTAATCATGTTTACTTATTTTTATCTCTTAAGCCAATGTACCATTTATGTTCGCTGCAATCTGTCATTAGGTACTCGCTTACTGACATTGGGAAAACCTTAGTTACTGATGAGGAGGGTTTATCGTATGGATCTTATGTTCTCCAACACCACCAAGATGCGTTGATGAAAGCCTGGCCATTGGTGCATGAGGCCGTTGTGGACCCCACAACCGAGCCGTTTGTGAAGGCTAATGGCGAACCAGCTTATGACTACTATGGGAAGAAGCCGGAGATGAACGGTCTAATGCAAAAGGCAATGTCAGGCGTCTCGGTGCCGTTCATGAAGGCAATCTTGGATGGCTACGATGGTTTCAAAGGAGTGAATAGATTAGTCGATGTTGGTGGTAGTGCAGGGGATTGCCTGAGGATGATATTACAGGAATATCCTAATATTAAGGAAGGTATCAACTTCGACCTGCCTGAGGTGGTAGCTAAAGCCCCCACAATTCCTGGTGAGATATACATCCAAAAGACAACATACCAAATCCAATTCATTTTTTGCGGACAGGAAATTTGCCACAATTGAAGATTTACTTAAAAAATATGCTCATTTTAAGACGGAATTGATTGTATTGAGGCTGTTGGGGCTTTATATTTACCATGTTATTTTGTTATGTGCAGGTGTAACACACGTTGGTGGTGACATGTTCAAGTCTATTCCTACTGCTGATGCCATATTTACGAAGGTTTCTTTTCCTCTCTCCTCTTTCTCACATACAAACTATTTGTGTTTCATCCCACAATAGAAAAAGGCTGCCACAACAAGTAAACTTTATATACTGATCGATGGATTTTAGGATTTACACTGCATTACAAAATTAAAATTGTTGGATGTTTTTAATTATTTACTGATTATACTGTGAAGGGAAAAAGCAAGAAATTAGGGGATTAGGTGATTCTTTTGGTAAAGGAAGGAAAAAATGTATGCATAAGTTGGACTAATTCATGTCTCTTTCTTTTTCATGTTCTGCAAACAAATAACAAATGGGCTGCTTATAAGGAGGCTGCTTTTGGCACACCATGATTAAAGCATGGCTTCTTTTGGTGGGTTTAGCCCATCCGATTCATGTCTATGCAAATGCAAAAGACTATATTACCACTATTTTATGAAGACTGCATTTGATTTTCTTTGACCATTTTTGATTAATCAAATGTTATTTGTAAGTATTGGAGTGCTACAATAAAGGAACAAGTCTAGTCAACTTGAATAACTTAGCTGGAAAAATGTAAATTTTTAGAATTATTCATATTCATGATGTACCAAAAATAAAATAAAAATCAAATTAGGTAGTAAAAAAGGAAACTTGCGATGATGTATGAGTATTAAGTAGCACTTCATTTTCTGACGTGAATGTGACAACGTTAATAATGTGACATCAATGTGTACCTAAAGTTCGATTTGTTAAGCATAGTTCTCATCAAACGCCAAACTTCGGTTAACCAATCAGTCTCAATTCACATCTCCCATTTGATTTATATCATATCGAGTTGATTATAATTATGATTAAACTTGATAATTATTGTAAAAGGTTCATTAACTTTGTATGATTCCGTTTGTGAATTCTGCCACAGTGGGTGCTAACAACATGGACAGAAGATGAATGCAAGGCGATCATGAAAAATTGCTACAACGCGATTCCGGTGGGAGGAAAGCTGATTGCCTGCGAGCCGGTGTTACCAAAGGAAACTGATGAGAGCCATCGGACACGAGCCCTTCTTGAAGGAGACATCTTTGTGATGACTATATATAGGGCCAAAGGCAAGCACAGAACAGAGGAGGAGTATAGACAGCTCGGTCGCTCTGTTGGTTTTTCTCAGTTTAGGGCCATCTACATAGACTACTTCTACACTCTTTTAGAATTTCAGAAGTGATTTGATACGTCTTATGTTGACTTTTCAATATAATAATGGATCGACTGCTTCGGTACGAAGAAAATACAGGTGCTTCCTGATTGACTTTTTATCGTCCGATTTTTCAATATCAATCTTCAGAATTTCCAACGCATGATCAAAATCCATTGGAAAAGAGATTTGATTTTCTTGTAGCAGAAAGGGATTTGTTGAACCACATGTTGTCGTGCTTAGCGAAATGACAACAACAATGGCACGAACAATCCAAATTACGGAAGCGAAACAAATAAATCAAAGCACACCACACAAGCACACGAACTGAAAGTAAACACGGAATTTACGTGGTTCGGAGAAATTGTCCTACTCACGGGCGGCAGCTACAAACACTATATTCTTACCAATATTACAAACGAGTGTATCACACTCTCTCAAGTGTATCACTCACAAATGTCTCTCACAAGTGTTTTTCAAAATGCTGGCACACCAAGTTCATCTATACACTAAGCTATTTATAGCCTCCAAAAACACTCTAGAATATGAATCTAGACATGCTTGAGAAGACCAATAGCCAAGTCCACCTACAAAAATCATTTACCAACTAGGTTCATGAATACAAAAGGGAATGAACATGAGAAACTCCAATGATCTATTCTAGAAGCTCTAGAAGCTCCTAGATTTGAGCCAACTACCAACTCTAACAATCTCCACCTTGGAGAGAGACACTATCCAATCAATAAACCCTGTAACCAGTTTGGCTGCCACCAAGTCTACTGGTTACGTCTCAAATCTCGATTTCAAACTGAAATTATCTCGAATCACCTTCGAATTTTTCGAACAATGCACAACCTTATCGTAGCCAGACGAACATCCCTTCATCACAGGGGAAACAAATGCTACTATCTTTCTCTGCTGCTAATTTTACCAATGACCTTTGTAGATCTCTTAAAAACTGATTGCAGACTACCTTTCTTCAAATGTGGGTCTGTCTTCAAATTTTCCTTGAAAACAACAATTGTCTCTACAGTTTTCATAAGCTCCACCTACTGGGCAGTACTCTGAGTCGGGTTTGGGCTAAAATTAACCTTCTTCTGATGGTCTGACACACGACCTTTACAAATGCATTTCCTCGTCTCAGACTTGGACGAACCACAACTGACCGATTTCCGAACAACAGTACTTCCATCAAGGAAGTATAGGCCTCCTCGTTGAGTACCCTTCACAATAACCAATGCACCTCGGACTATCTTCAAGATGCCTCCTTGAATACAGACTTTATATCCTTTCGTATCCAAAGCTCCCAACGAGATCAAATTTCTTTTCAATCTCGGTACATACCGAACATTGTCCAAACGTTTGATTGTCCCATCGAACATCTTCAGGCGAACACTACCGATTCCCCAAACCTTGCAAACATTGTTATTCCCCATATACACATATCCTCCATTGAGCTCTTCAAAACTCGAGAACAAATCCCTTTGCGGGCACATGTGATAGGAACAGCCGGAATCTAAAACCCAATCATTAAAGCGGTTATCTGACAGCGAAACAGTCAAGGCTTCATCATTGTCTTCCTCTTCATCATTAACCACATTCGCCTTTGCTTCCTCTATCTTCAACTTTGGTCAATCCTTCAATCTCAGACATTCTTTCTTCCAATGTCCATTCTAGCGGTAATAGGCACATTCATCATTCCTAGGTTTCTTCCCATCTCCTGATCTTCTTCTTGATTGTGATCTAGAATTTCCACGATTTCCATTTTTCCGAGTGGTATTCCTCCCTCGAACAGTCAAGGCATCTGAATCTGTATCTTGATGTGTCTGTTTTTCCTTCTTCCTGATCTCGTTGTTTGATAAGGCATTACAAACATCCCTGAAATTTATCTCATTTTTACCATATGCAACAAAGTAGTGGTCAAATGTTCATATGAATCAGGTAAGGAATTCAACATTAACAGTGTCTTATCTTCATCTTCAATACTAACATCAAGATTTCTCAAATCGGTAATGATTTTGTTAAATCTGCTAATGTGTTGGGAGATAGAAATACCTTTCTCATATTCAAAACGGAAGAGTTTCTTCTTCAAATGGAGCTTATTTTCAACACTCTTTTGCATATATTGCTCCTCGAGTAGCTCCCAAAATGCTTTTGTCATATCTTCCTTCATATACGGATACCTTTCTCCTTCACTAATGTAACCTCGAATAATCCCGCATGTTTGTCTATTTAACTTGCGTCATTTCAACTCGGACATTCCTTCGGGGCTTCTCTCCTTCAAGAGTGAATTCAAGATCTGGCAAAGCAAGAACATCAAGGACTTCTCCTTGCCACATTCCGAAGTTATTTAATTTATTCCCATAAAAAATTCTAACTTTGTTGTTAGTGCTCATCATTTTCGAATCATCGCCATATTCTACACTTGTATTATTTTCTGCCATTTAAACAGATTTCTCTATTCCAAAACAAAAAAACACAAAAGTAGAGAAAGAAGGAGATAGACCTTAAAATGTGACGACGATCAAGCGAGTGTGGTGGCAACAGCAATCGGCTAGCAACCCAAGTTCAAAATCGTGGAGCTCTGATATCAATTGTTGTGCGCAGAGGAATCGCAAACAATGGCACTAATAATATCCAAATGCGGAAGCGAAACAAACAAACCAAAGCACACTACACACGCACACGAACCGAAAGTAAAGGAGACACGAAATTTACGTGGTTCGGAAAAATTCTCCTACTCCAAAGGCGACAGCCACAAACACTATATTCTTACCAATATTACAAACGAGTGTATCACTCTCTCTCTAGTGTATCACTCACAAATGTTTCTCAAAAATGCTGGCACACCAAGTTCATCCATACATTAGGCTATTTTTAGCCTCCAAGAATACTCTAGAATATGAATCTAGACATGTTTGGGAAGACCAATAGCAGGTCCACCTACCAAATTCATTTACCAACCAGTTCATAAATACAAAAGAAAATGAATATGAGAAACTCCAAGGATCCATTCTAAAAGCTCTAGAAACTCCTAGTGTTGAGCCAACTACCAACTCTAGCACATGTATCATCCCACCAAACAATCTTATTGGAGAGGGAGTCAATTTTACATTTCTTATGCACGTACTTTCTTATTTAAGTCTTGCTAAATTCACATCAAGTTGGGTTAATGTGTAACTTTTTCTCTGTCTTTTTCCAAATGTAATTTCTGTTATTAAGTGGACTTATGCTACACAAATTTATAAAATAATTCCTAGAAAAAATTATATACTTATCAGTCATGTTGCAAATATTGTTCACCTTTAAGAAATTATCCGCTGTAAACTAAAGATATTGTTGCAGTTTCAAGAATTTTATGACGCTTACTCCCGACGGTGCTCGTAGAGTGTTAAGATGGATTTTGCAGTTGTCCTTATATTAGTGATTGAGCGTTGGAACAGATAGGATTCTGCCGCAACGGCACTCAATCACTGTCAATTCGTTTAAACAACGGCTGATCAAGCTACGCCGTCTTGTATTCTGCCGTAACAGCACTCAAGCACACTGTTAAATTTTTTGTAGCTTCTTAAATGTACGGTTATGATTTGTGAATCACTTATTAGTCACGCCCCTCATTATAATTCTTTTCTCTGTTGTCAATAAGATCGAGTTTCATCCTTCTATAGATTTGCAATTTATAAAATGCGTCACTTGAACCAAGAAGCATATATGCAAGCATTTCCTGGAAGCATTGGCGTCGTATCGAATCCTTTATTTTGGATCAAACAATATGATGAATATTTCATGAGATCTTCACAGGAAATGGTGGATCCAATATACGCTAGGATTTTCCTTGCTTGTCATTTTGCCAATGTTCTCGAACTCGAAGCTCCAAGAGATTATTAGAAACTCTCATCCTCGGTGTTCTGAAATTATCTTCATTTTTACAACATGCAAAAAAAAAGAAAAAACAATTTGCTCGGCTCATATTTTCATCGTAACAGGTTAAAGTTTTTGATGAGCTCTTAATATTAATGATAATAATTACTCCCTTCATTTCATTTTAATTATTCATAATAATTATATATTATAAGGAAAAAAAATATTTTTAGAACAATTAAAACGAAATGAAGACTCCGAATCAAAAGGATGATCACCATTACTAGTCAAGAGAGGACAAAAAAAGGAACTGAAAGAGAAGAGGAAAAAGAGTGATGTAAGTAGATACATAACAAAAAAGAATTGACGAATCAATTGGGTTATTTGCATTGGCTTTTCCATTAGTTATTTTACTTTAAAAAATGTTGTTTAGTTAATTATTTTTTTCTTATTGTTATCATCGCCAATTCACAAGAACTAGCAGAGCATAAGTTATTTTTATTATTTATTTATTTATTTTTAATTTTCTTGTTTTGCTCGTTTATATAGAAACAAAATAAAAAACAAAATGAGCGAATAAAACTCTTTGATGGTATTTTTTTTTTTGGCGCCGCATTTAATCATTCTCGCGCTCTTTTTTGTCTTGTTCAAAAATCATAAATCCAATGATTGTTGGCCCCTTGTAGTTTTCTTTCATTTTTATAGACTTCTTTATTATTCATGTTATTGCATACAACCCCTCTTACTTTCCCTTAGAAGTCTATGGTCATACCAACCTAAAACATGATTAAAGGGAAATAGTGAATGGCTGCATTAATTCCTCTTAAGGGAATTTGAATGAGTTTCTTATGATGAACATAAATTTTGAGAAAAAAAATTGATGAAGACTATTTTTTAACACTGTGGGCAAAATTGGCATACTCCCAAGCTAGGAATTTTATCTTTTAGAAGATTCCAATATATGAACCTTGTTGTTAAGAGTGCAAATTATTCGACTTATATATTATTCGATTTAAGAAAAATTACTAATCAAATTGAATGACAATGATTTAAGAATATTGGTATCTCGCATTTGCCAGAGAATGCATGATTGTCTATTGGAAATGAGTGCCCGTGTTGGCATTAATTAATGAGATTTGGAAATTTGCTTAAACTATACATAAATATTAAGTATTGTTAGCTCATAATAGTTGAAAGATTTTTTATAAAAAAAAAAAATTATGGATACTTTAAAGAAAATATGAAGAAACAAATAGAGAAAGAAACTTAATAGCTAAATAAGACAAATTGGAGGCTTAATTTAGCGATTTAGGACGATGGTCCAGGAGATGAGATCACAATCTAAATTGAACCACTTGATTTTGTAATAAAGTTCAAATTAAGTCAATTGCATGAGTTTATAAACAGAACAAACTTGTCCAATTCGATTTGATACATTTCGAAATTGTATTTCGGTGATTTGAAATTAATACCTACTAGCTAGTTGTCAAAGAATTTCTCTCAGATTATCCTCAACAGGAAATTGGGATTCACCAAATTATACGTTTAGTTCTTTCGAAGGACCCTATGGTGCCCATTGAGTGTATGACTACTTTATAGCTGGCATGCTTTTCATTGGTGCCTCCACCCAATCGTGAACAACTACATTGAAAATCCTTTCAGTAAGCACCACATGATCATCAAAGTTAAGAATTCCACTCCTAACATCATATTTTCAACGAGAACGCAGAGAGAGCCTAATTGAATTTGGAATCTACCACATTTTAGCCTTTTAGAGTGGGCAAACTTCAATCAGAATACCTTTCTTTTGGAAGCTAATTAATTTATCATCTCTGACCGATTGATTTACAAAATTATGATTATCTGTACACATTACTAAAAGCTTTTCTTTAATGCGCAAGTTGGACTAATAATCGTGGCTTTGAACCCAGCTTGGTCAAAGTTGCCAAGTAAAAGTGTAGGTTGGGGTGAATTGAAACCTCTTCCTAGGTCGAATTAAACTAAGCATAATGATAACACGTTGTTTGTTAACAACATTGGTAATTAAATAAAAATGAAGGGCGTATTATGAACTAGTCATAAACAGTAGGGGGGGAGTTGATCATGGAAATTGTATGTGGGTAGATGTGTCAACTGGCCGGCTGTATTTCTGCTCTATATTCTCCCTCTTTTATTACTGGAAGTATGAATGAATGAATGAATGAAGCCAAAAGAGGGACGAAAACATTGTAGCACCATTTTTAACTATGACTACTTAGCTAAAATCTCTCTCTCTCTCTCTCTCTCTCTCTCTGTTTCTCAGTTGCTTTGTTTAATTAATTCTCATTCTTGTTTTCGTTATAATTCTGTGTCTTTTTCACAAAACTCGGACGATCGAGCAATGGTAATCACATCCCCTCATTTCCATATCTAACTATATTAGGAGAGAGCGAGAGCGAGCAGAGGCAGTTACAGAGAGAGAGAGAGAGAGAGAGAGAGAGAGAGAGAGAGAGAGAGAGAGAGAGAATGTGGAGGGTAAACAGAAATTCATCCAAATCTAGAGAGAGAATTGATTTCCAGTTTTCTGACTTTCAAGCCATTCAGGTGCAACTAATTATCATTCCTACTTTCTTTTGTATAGTAGAATTTGTTAACATTTTCTCTTCTTTTTTTCCCCATTAGTCTCCAAGTTGTTCTGCTTTTTTAGCATTTTCATGGGGTCAAAATCGTTATCTGTGTATCAATTATCGTACGAGGCATTGGACATTGGATGTATTTTGATTTCTTTTAACATCAAGATTATGAATTTATCGCTGGAAAATGACCGTGTAACAGTTGGACATCTCAAATGTTTGATCAAAGTACTGAGAGACACATAATAAGGGAAAGTTACCTTTTATGTCAATTTCAAAATTTGGTTGCTAAAATGACATCTGAGAATGATAGCCATTCCTACGTGCGTACCAAACGAGAGCACGAATGCAAGGAAAGGTCATGAAACTTAAAGTTTTCTGTTTCATGAATATTTGGAATTATAAGGATATGATTAGCTAAATTATCATGTAACATGTGAAGGATATCGCTGATGTGAAAATGACGACTTTTAGAAATTCATTGTGTTTCTTAAGTGGCTAGAACTCTGGAAGACTTAAACACAAGTAGAGTATCCATAATCGTTAACAAACAGTAAGTTTGCACGTTCACAATATCAAAGGTCTGTACTTGTTTTGTGTATAATTTGCTGATATATTCCTTGCAATCTGGATAGGAACCAGAAAGAACGGTATTAAAACCAGTAACAGCTTTTGATTAAGGTTAACACATGCTTGGTCCTTATTTGGTATGCACTTTGTAAGTTTTTTGTGATTTCAGAGATTGCGTGACTTGCTGAGGACTTTGTTAATAATTTTTTCAAAAAGTTTCAACTTTATTCAGCCTGCTCACTGCTTATGTACGTATCTGATCTCTGGTTTCTGTCGCATGATTCTATCGTAATAGGTGCCGAAGGGATGGGACAAGCTTCTAGTGTCGATTATCTCTGTAGAAACTGGAAAAACGATAGCTAAATCAAAGCAAGCTCTGGTGAAAAATGGGAATTGTCAGTGGAATGAGAGTCTATCTGAATCTTTGTGGATTTCACATGATGATGCTTCGAAAGAGCTAGAAGAGCATCTCTTCAAAGTTGTCGTCTCCATGGTATGGTGTTACTGCTGACTTTTTCTTGACTCTAATTTCGTACTGCAATCATATGATGAACTACTGGATGTGATATATAAGATTATATCTCTTGCAGGGATCAGCGAGATCAGGCATACTTGGGGAGGCTACAGTTAACATGGCACACTATTTGAGTTCGACAGAATCTGTCCCTATTTCTTTGCCATTGAATAAATGTAATTTTGGAACCACATTACAGGTGAGGCGAGATTCTGAAAGTTAATGTGTCACTGTAGCATTTGTATTTAGTTTCTGCTTAAAAACAACAAACTCTACAATAGCATTTGGCAAGCCAAAAATGAAGAGTCCATTGGAGATGCTCTTAGTAGAACGTGGGTCTTAAGTTGGAGAACTCTAAACTCCATGTTGGGGTGGCTTGGGGCTCTCAGGGAGACCATTCCAGGAATCGTTGTGCTAACACAATAGACTATGAATACATGAACAGCTAGATAGGAGTAATAAATTGAAGAGATTAGACAATGAAAAGTAGTGTATTCCTCTTCGCATTTCATCTACCTAATATATATGATTGGGATATAATTTATCAACTGTTCTCTACGTTCCTGCTCCCGTTGTAGTGGTGTGTTTACATATCTCTTTTTAAGGGATTTTCGTTGATATTTTACTGAAATAATTTTGGGTATATACATTTGAATTGCAGGTCCAAATTCAATGTTTATCTTCAAGAACAAAATGCAGGTTTCTATTGTGTAGTGAACTTGATTGCTCCTTTTCAATATTCAGAGTTTCACTTGATTCTGAAGATTTACAGTGTTTCCAGGGTTGAAGAATCAAGAAGCACAAATTCTGATGCCGGAAACCAGGATGCAGGTTCTGAAGATGTTGATTCTAAGTCGAAAGCTTCAGTCGTTTCTGTTACTAGGAGCATCAACAGTGCTAAATCACCTTCAAGTCAAGATTTGGGCTCCCCTTCGCATCCAGAAAAATATGTAAGCGTAGAAGTCTTTTAGTTCTTAGTTTTTACTAGTTATATCTTCTCTCTGATTCAGTTAAGCATGCAAAAATTTAACAGATAAACTTCCTGCGTTCAGGTTTCTTTATCTTTCTCTGGTCACGTGTGAGGTATAGCGTAACTGTTAGAATTGCTATCCATTTTTCTATCAATCTATAGCTGATTTATGCTCCTTAATTATGATGCTTAGATCATAAATCTATTGCATATATTTTTTCCTATAAATTTTTTCACGTATATTTTTTCCTTTGCCTAATAATGATCCCTTAAATGTGTAGGAAACAAGCTACTCGGCATCTGGTTCAGATCACGACACTGACTCTGCAGAGGTTTCCTTGGAGAAGGAGAAATTTTATCTGGAAAATGATACAAGGGTGGTCAAGTACAACCTTAATGCAAGACACGGCATAACAAGCTCCGGTTCAGCTCACAACAATTACCCTGTTGATGAACCTTTCATGTCAAACCACTCATCTTTCAAGTCAAGGATAACACATTCAGGGGATGACCTGCAGAACCATGAACAAGAATTTGGTCAAAGTCCACCTCTAACAAATTTGGGCTCTTCAAGAAACCTTCTGGAAACTGCAGAAGATACCATTGAGGAGCTCCGTGATGAAGCTAAAATGTGGGAGAGAAATGCACGGAAACAGATGCTTGATTTGGACATATTAAGAGAGAAATACTCTGATCAACTGAGAAAACTGGCCGACATGGAGATCGAGCTTTCAGCATCACGGACAGAATGTGATATTATGAAGAAAGAAGTTAATCAAATGCAGTTATATCTAAAAGAATCAATGATGAGGCAGAAGGCAACTGCAGGTACTTCATTTCAGACTGAAGATGCAAGTCTTATTCAGTGGGAACTTGAAAAAGAGATCAAGTTTCAGGAAGAAACGAATGCATCTTTGGCTCTACATCTGAAATGGAGTCAAGTATCAAATGCTGAGCTACTTTGTATTCTTCAGGAGATGGAAGAGACCATAAAAAAGCAGAAAAAAGAGGTGGAAGAACTTCCAGTTGTTCAATTAAAAGTCATTGAGTTGGAAAAATCAATCAAAGGAATGTTGGAGGAGAAAAGTGAGTTTCTGCTCCAGTTGGAACAGTTGGAGGAGTCGGAGGAGACTCTGAATTCTAGCGTACAGTTTCTCGAACAAGCTTTGGGAGACAAAAACTTCGAGTTACAAAATGAACGAAGTTCCAACAAAAAGTCCCTTCTCGATCTTGAGAGAGAGTATAGAAGTACTTTATCTGTCAAGGAAGATGAAATTGTCAGCTTAGAAGAAAAATTATCCGAGTGTCTGAAAGAAAGAGAAGAACGTCTCATTGCTCACATGCAAGAAACAGAAGCCTTGACAGGAAGAGTGAAGACACTGGAAAGAGATTGCAGCGAACTAACCGATGAAAACCTCGATCTCCTCTGCAAGTTGAAAGAGTCGACGAGAGTGATTGAGGAGAATCAACGAGCTGCTTCTGAGACAGCCAATCTCTTTTCTGAAATCATTAAGCAACTAGATGTTACTTTTCTCCATGTGAAGAATCCGTGGCAGAATACTTCTTCTGATGTAAGTGATGAGTGCGCTTCTCATCTTGATAATTTGGTCAATGTGATCAAACCAGATTCAAGTGAATCTATAGTTACGTATTTCAGTAAGCTGAACAGACTACTAGGAGCAAGGATTACTCAGTGTGAAGAAATCTTTAGAAGCGACGAAGTCCAAATAGCAGAGAGGAATAAAGCTCTTGAAGAAGCTCGAAACCAACT
>JAOWAN010000014.1:6094564-6105401 GCA_028566635.1 Lobelia cardinalis
TGTCATTGTTGGGTGTTGGGGGGGGGGGGGGGTTGCTGATGGGTGGGGGGCAGCGGCGACGGTTTGTGTGACTATCGTGGTATGGTTGGTTCTCGGTGATTTTGGTACGTTCCCATGAAAAGGAACCGCCCTTTCGGGTGGTTTATTTTGGCAATAGGGCAACCTCAATCCTTTGGCATTCTCTGATTAAGTATATTATGCTTTTTGTATGTGTTTTCTTAATTTGCTGAGTTATATTATGCTTTTTTATGTGTTTTCTTTTTAAAATTTCATGAGTGTTTGGTTTGCAGTAGACGTATGTGTGTGACTGCAACTTAGAATAATATGTGTGTCTGGCCAGAATAATGGGATATATTGGCTTTCTTTGTTTTTTGTTTTGTTGTTATTAATTCGTATTTTATTTCTTCTACATCATGACTCAAATGATCAAGTTTGCCGGAGTTCCTAATTCCAGCATGAGTGGGGTGGTGCCTTTATGCAAAATTGCTTGATGATGCATGAACTTGAGCAGGGCACGAATAACTCCAATCCTCTTGACCTACCATTCCAATTTTACCAAGTTCGGAGGATTAAGATCAACACACACACACACACTTGAAACTTAGAAGTGATCAGGAAAGCATAATGATGCATTTTTGCCCAGTTTTATGCTCCAAGTCCAAATACCTAAGGCTTCTGATTCCAGATCAGGATACCACGTGCCTAGCTTGAGGCGCATTGAGGCAAAGACCATGTCACAAGGTCTAATCTACATCGTGTATGTTGTCCTACATCGGTTATTGAAGGAGTTGGTGCTTGGTATATAAATATAAGTGCAAGGAAAAACCCCATCTTTCAGGCTAGCTTTTGGGATTTGAGAGGCCGATGATGCACTAAAAAGATCAGGATTAGTACCATAACAAGATAAACAAGAGCTGTAACCAAAGTGTTACACCTGTTTTTCGACTGATATAAACAAGAGCTTTAACCAAAGTGTTACACTAGTTTTTCCGATAACGATTTGGCTGGTAAAAGTAGATGGAATGGCATATCTGCATCGAGTAAGGCAGTTTGATCTTTAAAATCATCCTGTCTTGACAAAAAACCCTCCAAACACAATTGTATTTGAATTTGCAATCGACAGAAGAACTAATATGTATGTCATTTACTGTGAAAAATCTGCAATTTGCTTAAAAGAGGTTCTCTAGGTTGAATCAGAGTGCCCTCAGCTTAATTTAATTTATTGAAATCGCAACGCCCTTGCAACCGTTTGGGGACATAAAGGGACTATGTGAACTGATGTGAGCTTCATATAATGCTGCAAACTTGATCCCGTTCCCTTTGTGCAACGAGAAATTATTTCTACTAGCGAATAGTAGCCTTAATACTACACCAAACTAACGCGGGAGAAAATACAGATGGATGAACAAAAGAAGCTAATAAAAACAGCCATAACTGCCTCTACAGACTACGTTGGCCTATCAGAGTCGGGTTTTCTGTGAAATCCCCGCTGAAACAATTTACAAACATTATTAGGAAAAACTTGAAAGCTATCTTCCCATAGAGGCTTAGAGTTGTGTAGCCTTCCCAACAATACAGTAACACTTTCTGTTTCTGTTTTTATTTTTACTGCTCAAGACTGTTAATAATGCGTATGCAAAAACTGTTACTGTTTCCCTTGATAAATTTAAGTACATAAGTGTATCCTCACACAGAAATCGTACAATCTGTGATGCCATTTTAGTTAGTCTGAATGAATTCTTCATGTCTACTATCATCATTATGTTTCAAGAAATAGTTTTGAGGAGGAAGAAGCCATTCGTCTCCATCAATGTAAGAGACATCCATATATGGTGCTGCTTCAACTAGTCTCAGTTGCCTTCCATATGACACTCTAAATGTGTAATTTGCTCCCGGACCCGAGCAACCATACTCTCCGAAGAAAACAGTCCTGCAAAAAACATGAAACTTATATCAACAAAAACTGAAAGCAATGTAACCTTGATAAACAGAACAATGAGCTTTAGCCTTTCAATTTAAGATAGGTCAACATTTTAGCTAGGCAACTTTTCTGGCACGCTTCTGTTCCAAAATGAGGGTCCAAATTTTCTGATCAAGATCAAAATTTAACACTCTTTTTGGAACATCTACCAAAAATTCACCGGAAATAGCAGTTTTTTATTTATGTTGGTGGTTTATCTGCTACTCTCTGAGACTCAGATGCACAGTTTGTTTTCTTTGAAATATAATCTCATAGCAGAGAGAGTAAGAGGCAATTTCATGTACCCCAAGATAGTTTTTCTTTCCAATATTAGATCTTTTCATGGCCTGAACCTGTCGATTAACACTACTGTAAGTTAGTTGTAGAAAATTTTGTGCAAGTCAGTTTTCAGAGTACATCAGGTTAGGATACAAGTTCAGGTTTTGACCTTGTATTCCTGAAGAACTGACTTGCACCAAAATTCACCGGTGAAAACTAAAGGCTAGTCGAAATTCTAAGATTGTGTACGTAGCTGGTGCACACAGGCCTCTTCTCCTCGTGTTGGGATTTAGCGAGGATTTACAAGCTGGTGAAGAGTCTATACTTATAAGAAGACATGCATAACAAGGAAGTATTTAGGATCAACCACAGACTGATCTCTAGAGGAGTCTCTCCAGTCGTTCCAACCATCCGGGGAAATGACATTAGACATATATGATTTGGCAAACACGACGGTAGCATAAGCACCCCAAGCTCGGCCGAGCCACACTTTCCCACTTCCATCTATGCTACAGTTCACAAAGGAGAAGCCCGTTATCTCAGTTGCTGAATTCCTTCCTTGAGCTGTAATTGCTCCACTTATCCCAGAAGTGACTTCATTTGCTACGGAATTTATGGTGCAATCCTGCAACAAGTACTTTGTATGTCAGCAACTCTACCAAAGTTTACATCCGATTTTGAAAGCATTTTGATAATATAGTTTACTTGTCTGTTGGGCTGGTTTGATTTTCTTTTCTTACTCGGCAAAAGAAATTCAAGTGGAAGATGTTGGCACTACTAAACCCAAAATTCCACCCCTGAATTTTGACCGTTCGACCGACAAGGCAAGATAGCCCACTAACCACTTGAGCTAACCTTCTTACTAAACATTTTTGGCATGCAAAACAAGGTCATTTTCAGAGGCTAGAGAAAAAGGTCATACCTCATAGAGTGATCTACCTTCTCCAAAAATGAAGTCAATGGATCCTTGAATGAAACATTCTTTGAAATAATGCCTCCCTCGATCATCATTAAGCGTGTCTTGGGCTCCATAAAAGCCACATCCATAAAATGCAGCTTGATCGCCTGAAATCCTTAGCGCCACTGCCTGTGCTCCAACTACACCAGGACTTGGAGGGGGAGCTGTGTTCTTCTCAAGAAAAAGAGTTTATACTTTGTCTATTCTCCAAAATGAATAAAATTCCATAATTTTGCAGTCATCCAAGAACAAAAACTAATCATTTGGCATTACCTTAAAGCTTATGTTATAAGCTGTGAAATTTGGAGCAAAGATGGCCACTGAGTAGCTGTAGGCAGTCCCTCCAGTTGAATTTGCTGTGTCATTCCAGGCGATGGTAGTGTTGAGATAACCCCGGCCTTCAAATATCAAATTAGCCTGGCTTGCATTCACTGTCAGTTTCTCCCTGCCACCACACAGTAAAACGTCGGTAAGTTTTGCTCATATATTCCCATGTTAGTTGTCTAGACTTTTTCTTAATGTATATTTTTATTCTAAGGGAGTATAGGAAGCGTTTAAATATTTATAGAGAAGATTTGAGTCCCCAACACCATTCATCCTTATAACATGCCATGAACATTTAATTACAGTTCTTCAACGTGATTTACTAGAAAGGTAAGTGATAAAGAGTGAGCAGATCGGCTTGCATGTATTCTGCACTAAATCATATGCTCTATATCTCGGGTAGAAACTCCATGATCAAAACTAGGGACATTCTCTCCGATGCAACAGTCAGTTCAAAAGCACATGAGAACCTAAGGGGTGGCTCAGTGGTAGAGCTGGACTTTACAATATGTAAGGTCTCAGATTCGATCCCTTCTCATGCCCTTTGGGCAAAAAAAAAAAAAGTTCAAAAGCACATTATACAATGATGGATGGATGGATGGCTGGTGCACTAGAACCTAGCTAGCTAGTCATTCCTTCGTCTGGTAACAAATGAAATGTTATTGGATTGATCACCTGTATGTGCCTGAATCAATGATGATGAGTGTCCTAGTCTGGCTAGAATCTCCAGCAACGGTATCAACTGCCTTCTGCACACTACTAAAATTTGCACAACCCTTTTGATCGACAGTCAAGACAAGCGTCACATTATACAAGGAAGCAAGCCTAGATTTCCACTCATTCGCATCACATGTGACCTTCTTCCGCCTTTTCCGGTGATGGTGGTGTCCCGACCGCCTTCGGAAGACTTGGTTTATTAGAGAATATAGCTCATCTAGGCCCCTTTGTCCAAAAACCCGTTCGAGAAATGTGAACTCATAGTCAGTTAAAGTGGATGTGGAAATAGAATTAGTGGTATTAGGTGGGTTGTTGGCGTAGAAAGGCAGTATGATGGAAGAAAGAGCGATGGCAAGGACAGAGAACCAAAAGAGGACGGTTGTTTTGGTAGGCATGGTTTAGGTGAAGCAGCAGGCCTTAACTGTTGGTGTTATTTTGAGTTAAGAATGGTGGGAAATGGTTGATATGGAAATTCTTTTATGGTGGGGAGGAACAAGAGTGAGAATTGGCGTAGGGGGTAAGAAAAGTATGGGCCTTTAGTCTGCCATGTTTTTTGTGCGTGTGGAGATGATTACAGATGCTGATTAAAGTTAGTGATTTTCAGGAAGAGGTAAAATAGTAATGGAGATTGGATGATGCACACGCTAAGCTAGAAAGAGAGAGAGAGAGTGTTTGTGTGTGTGTGTGTGTGTGTGTGTGTGAGAGAGAGAGAGAGAGAGAGAGAGAGAGAGAGAGATTTGGTCATTAGACCATGCTAAGAGCACTGGTAGTCGTAGTGGATTGTTTAGATGGAAATTTGTAGTACTTTTCAAACGGCAGAGGGCCGGTGGGATGGCAAAACATGTATTATGACGAGGCATTATTTATTGAGAGAGATCATTAACTAATAACCAACACAATAAAATATAACTCCCGTTTCGTTTTAATTGTTAAAAAAATAATATTTTTTTCTTACAATTTGTAAGTTTCGAAATATAGAATTTTAAAACTGAACCATCATACGAAATCATTAAACAAAAAAATTGACACAAATTAAGAGAAGAATACTTTGGAAAACTGCAATAGATCAGAGGCTAGATTCTTTGGCCGCAAACGCAATAGAGAGGATAGTTACAGACTGAAATGGGCCAATGCAAAAAGTAGTATAACCATGATGGTAGCTCGAAAATAAAAGCATGACAAATTCAAGGGTGCGTTGTCTCGTCTTGTTTGAAAAACAAACGAAAAATATAAGGGTGTATTCACCCGTTCAGTTTTTTAAATATTGTTTGAAAAATAAACCAAAAATACCAGTTTTTTAAACACATTTTCTCTCTCTACCTATTATTTTTACATACCCTTATATCACCTATATATCTTATCAAACATCACATCAAATCACAATTATCACCCTCTCTCTTTCTCTCTCAACACTATCATGTAATTTTTTTCAAATTTAAAGGGCAAAATTGTAAAATTATTACAAAACCAAAACCAACACAAAATAAACACAAAACACAATCAAAAACAAAACATATTAAAAAAACTCCACATCAGTTTTTAAAACAAAAGTTTTCTCTCTCTACCTACTATTTTTACATATCCCTGTATCACTTTTATATCATATCAAACATTACATCAAATTACAACTATCACATTCTCTCTCATTTTCTCTCCATCACTATCATGTAATTTTTTAAAATTCAAAGGGCAAAATTGTAAAACTCCTACAAAATCAAAACAAACGCAAAACAAACACTAAATACGAACAAAAATAAAATATATCAAAAAACTCTACATTCAAACGCACCCCAAGTTTTTTCCCTGTAAATATTCAAAATGGATCCCTTTAAACCATACTTGCAAAGATTCACAAAGAGAACAAGTTCAAGAAAGCAACACCGAACCATTTTTCTGAGGCAAGATTCTGTCAGATGTACAATATTTAGTGTTATGCTTTGCCAAAAGCCCACAACATAGTAAACAAACCAACACAAATCACCCTAAAGAGAACCAGGAAAAACTAAAAACATCATAAACATTTCATTTATATTTTCTGCTGGTGTATTGACTTTACAAAGAGCAATAAAAAAAACCTCTCCAGAAGTTGAAAATCTGCCCAATATTGTTAAATGCAATTCTCATTGTTTACATATATACCTCATTACAACCATTCTTCAAAAAAGAAACCGCCTAGCCACCAATGACCACAATCACCTAATCTTTACTCCCGGAACCTTTTCCAAAATTTTCTTTGTATCTCACTTCCAAAACACAACCACCATTATGTACGAACATAATTTAATCCAGCCTAACTGTATCAACTGACAAAACTAATTTGAGATACATCTCAATCAACTACTGCAACAGAAAGATCAGGATCCGAGGCACCAGGTTGAACAGCTTCGCATTTGGAAATCACTTTCTCTAGCATAGACGTTCCTTGGAATATTAGCATCGCTGAACAGGTTTTCCTGTAGTCAGCAAGCTGCAAATGCATACAACATAAGAGGTAAGGACAATATATCCCAAGCTAAAAGTTGAAGCAACACATTCGGCATACCTGTTTTGGTGATAATTTTCTAAAACCAAATTTGTTGATCCATATGGCCTCTGCTTCATCAGCAGATGGAAGCACAATCTTCTTCACGTTCAAAGATATCAGCATCTTCTCAATGCAGGAGAACAACACTTGAAAGTAGCCCTGAATACAGATTCCAGTTCATCACTAATTACTAATTACTAATTACTTGACCAAATGGTCAATAACAGATTTGAGAACTTGGTTTAAAAGGAGTACACACTACACATTCAGCATTGCCTAGGAAAAAACCTAGTTTATTATATCTAATTCTTTCTCATTTCAATACACTCAAAAATCTTTAAGACTTAGTTTGACGGAACCTGGGGTTCAGCTTATAGGGATTAAGCAGTATCTAGACAATCATCAGATCATTCAGAGCAGGTACTCAATTTAGTACGTATACCTCATACAGAAAGTTATCTCCTAATCTTTCAGCAGCAAAAACAAAGGCACAAGTTTCTGAAGAAAACCATGTATTCAAGGAAAGATGTCATCTCAGCAAACATTATAAGTGTGACTAAAGATTTAAAACACCTATGATGAAAAGGTTAAGGAATGAAACATCATAAGTTGGGAGCCCTAAGATTTCATACATAATATTCTTACCTTCCCTTGGTTACATTTACTAGTCGCAACTAACGGGAGTTCTGCCATGTCCTGTCCGAAAATTCGTAGGATTCCAGCCGATACAACAGCGGAGCTGCAATATCAGTGAAAGAGATTGTCATCAATAAATCGGAGTAAAATATAGAATGAACTTTTAACGTAATTTCTCGTGTCCAGAGAAATTAATGTTCTAGGGACCTAGACCATGCCACCTGGTGACTTCAAAGAAGACAAGTAAATAGAGTAATGCATTTATAAATGTACAAAAACACTAACAAGATGTATGACATCTTACTTGACTGTCAACACAGCAGAATACATCCCTCTAAAGTCTTGACCTTTTATATCGCCACTGTAAGGAGGAAAAAAATTAGAAAAGAGAGCAAGAGTAAAATAAAATCACTTCAAATATCTATTGCTTACCCATAGACCATGGATGGAATGAAGTCCTTTCCACTCTCTGCATCAATTATAGGGTCAAAGCACTCCTATAATCATGAGCAAGAACAGAAAATCTTTTAGCAATCGTCTTAGGAGATATACATAGATGCATTTTACCATGATCCATACATAGTTGCTTAGAAAGACACGAACTTTTCACTTTGTTCATTAATCGTGATGCAAATACAATAACTTGCAGCAATAAGCACTTGATTGAAAGAGTTATAAAGCTTAAATTGATCAAGTGACATGTTATCCTCAAAAATAAAGTAGATTATTGGATGAGATGTTACAAGCTCATCAATGAAATATCAAATATTAACCCTTTGCATAACAAAAAACCACCTCAGATGCAAGATCTGAGCAACATCATAAATATGAATCTCTCTCTGAATTTTATGTATCATTATCTTAAGCTAACATGCATGAAGATGCAAATCACAAGCAAACCCTTTCATCTGTAAACACAGCAAAACTAACATGCACGATTGGATTTGTAGTTTATTTTGGGGTTAATCGTTTTCTTCTTGTTGCCTTCTTAATAATAGTGTTAAACTTGTGGGGATGAATGAGAACGAAACTGAAAACCACAAAATTGGAACTACGAAAGGTGTGACAGATCAAGGGCTAAGTGTGGCCCTCACCGAAGCCCATTTCAACCATTTGAAAAGTAGATTGCATGTGAGTTTTAATGTTTAGTTCTCCAGATTAAAACCCTCATACTCATACATATAGCCAAGAAATATCCTTGCCCTTGTGACCAAAGTTCCAATATCATGACAAACTTCACCTACGCACAAAGTCAGCAAATAAATACAGTACCTAAACTATGTTTAATTACTACATGTGGCATCTTTTCACTACCTAAAAACACATTGTAACAAATAAAACATCCTACAAAAATACAGGTCATAGAAGTTTTCAAACCTCACATATCTATCAAATTGTGAATTTTCAATGAAAAGCGAACTCATTCATGATACCCCATCAGCATCGGAGGCCCTTAAGCAACATAATAGCACAAAGACAAGACAGCTGCAAACGTATTTGTATACATTTCAGTCACAAATGGTACAAAACTTGCCCGGAGCCCATCACCACCTTTTATGGGGAATGCAGCACAGCAGTTGATAATGGGAAGGTCAGAAAAATGGCTAAACTGAACCGCCTGTTAAATAAATAAAAAGATTCACTTGAACAATATATCTAGCCTTTGATGCAGAGAAGTGACACTCTTAGGTTCAGGGACTGAGTATAACTGGGACAAGAGATACATTTTCAGGTCTAACTTCCAACCATTACACTCAGATTTCCAAGAAAGGAAGCTTCTCATACATGGATAATCTGCTAAAGATATTACTCAATCCAAGTGAAGAACTTTAGTGCTACCTTTCATTCCATGGACAAAGTAAGTCCATGTGAATCACTATAAGATACAGCAAGTTAAAAACCTGTTGGTCACAGGTGCGGACACATAAAACTAGGATTTCAGTCTTGTTTGAAAGGGTGGCTTCCAGAGTGATTTGTTGGTTTTTGATTTTTCTCTTTCATTGGTCCAACAATTTTTCTATCTATCTCCCTGTTAATTTTTACTTTAATCATTACAAAAATCCAAAAACCAAACCAACAAAACAACCCATCCAAACACACCAAGCCACTTAATTTACCATCCCCGCACAGGATTAGCTATTCATACCAAAGCAAGACATGCGTGGAAAAAGAGTATGAAAACTAATCATTGCCACATGAATTTTTTCCTCTTTCAGTAAACCGCTTTTCTCTTTGGGAATTTATATAATTCATCCCTAAAATCTATATTATAAAAATTACATTAGCTACTATAAATATCCTACTTCACAAAGCGAAAAGAATGTTGTTATGATAGGCATTGATTTCACATTAACTGTCAATTTTTTACTTCCAAAAAATAGGAGTTACCCTTTGGCTGAAATTGACACATTAATAAATCAATTAGTAAAAATAATTAAAAGATGTATATGCATAAATGTTTAAACCAAGTTTCAATGATATTACAAAACTTTTTCTCTTATAAAAGAAGAAATTTTATTAGAAAATAGAGTAAGGATACAAAAATGGGGGACAAGGAATCCGCCTAAAAATTACAAAGCTGAACAAAAGCAAACAAACACCAGACCAGAAATAGCTAGTCGTAACACTATTTTCCAGTCTCGTTTACATAATTAGTACTCAAAATTTCATTTATTTAGCATTGTTGATTACAAAATTCATCACCAATAGTATCGAAACATTACAATCAAGTATAAGAAATGTCAAAATTTCATTTAACTTCTTTTTAAGGGGTTATTGGGAAATTTAAACTTCAAACATTTATTAATTCAAAAGTTTACAGCATAATCTTTGCACTTTAATTTTCAAAAGTACAACCAAGTTTTTATATTATTAACTTTTTTCTTGAATCCAAGGGAGTTGGTTGACAAATTTCAAAGTTTGGAAGGGTCAAGAACACGCACATTCTAATTTTTTCTAAAATCTAAAGGACCAGATATAATGTTTTTCAAAAGTCTATGGACCCCTCCATTTATATTTATATATTTATATATGCCCTCGTGTCTTCTAAAGGTTGCTGTGTCCTCATGCCTTCTATTTTGACGGCCACCATGTCCAACATTATGCGCTAAATTGACATTCGTGTCTGATTAGCAAATCATAGGATTAAGATTAACCTATAGACAAGAAACAAACTTTCAGATTTGAATTCCCAGTGTTCACTCTCAGATTTCGATAAGAGGAAGCTTATCCTATCGGGATATTCCTGCTATAGATACTCCTCAATCCATGTGAAGCACTGACAATGCTACCCCAGTCCATGTAAGGAAAGGCAGAAATGAAAGAAGAGTCTAGCATAATCATGATTGAAAATTAGACAAGTTAGAGAGAGAGAGAGAGAGAGAGAGAGAGAGAGAGAGAGAGAGAGAGAGAGAGAGAGAGAGAGAAGAGAGAGAGAGAA
>JAOWAN010000014.1:6106545-6117231 GCA_028566635.1 Lobelia cardinalis
CACTTTTCTCTTTTTTCATTCTCAATCCCAACACACACACCCATAAATAAAACACTCCTATCATCATATCATCATTTAAAATTACTATTCATTTGCCCGTGGACTCTACGCTCTCCCTTATATAATAGATTGGGTGATGGGACAGATAGATTTGAATTACGTAAGTGCCCACCTCACGATATGGTCATTTCAACATTTGTTTGAGGAGTCAAATTTTGGTATATACGGTTCAATCAGCCGTATTGAATTTGAAGTCCACCTTTGTTAGCATGTGGTGCGCAATAGATGCCTACAAAAGTATACAAATCATTGAAAAGATCTTTTATTTTTCGTTTAAATTTAATCATCTATAATAGTTATATATTGTAAAATAATAATTATCATTTTTAGAACAATCAAAATAAAACCATAGAAATATTAACTTAGTTTCAAAAAATATTGTTTTTGCTTTTTTTAAAAGTAAAATAAAATAATTATTTAAAATATATTAATAATGTATTAGATTCAAAATTCTTACTTATGATAATAGTATTTATTGTTATGATATTTTCTCTTTACAATAACTCATTAATATTTAAATCGAAACCCGATCCCACTTTAAGTTTGAGTTTGAATTTGTACCTTGCCGCCTTTTGTGAAGACGTTTACCAATTTGAGTTTTGAGTTTGCAGATAATATAATCATTTCAAAATTCCGAAACTGGTCAAAACCATGCTCACGTACGGTACACTCCAACATCAACAAAATCTAACCCTATAAATTGCAAAAATCCAGCTAAAATCTAGTAACATATTTCTCTGTCTTTGCCACAATGTCTTGCACAAAACCAAATGATCTCCACTTTTTATTGGTACCCTTAATGGCACCAGGCCACATGATCCCAATGATGGACATGGCCAAATTGCTAGCCCAACATGGTGTCACAGTCACCATAGTCACTACGCCCGTTAATGCCCGCCGGTTCGGAGCAGTCCTGAATCGAGCCATCGATTCGGGACTGCCAGTCCGGTTCCTCGAACTCCGGTTCCGTCCGTGGAGGTCGGCTTACCGGAGGGATGCGAGAGCGTTGACGCTCTCCCTAGCTTCGACTTAGCTAGGAACTTTAACAGAGGTGTTGATATGTTACAAAATTTGCTGGAAGGGTGTTTTCATGAACTGAATCCTAGTCCTAGTTGCATAATATCGGACAAGCATGTGTTGTGGACTGCTGACACCGCGAAGAGGTTTGAGATTCCGCTGATTGTGTTTGACGGAATGAGTTGTTTTACGCAGTTATGTACGCATATCCTGTATGAGTCTAAGGTGCATGAGAGCGTGGCTGTGTCCGAGCCGTTTGTTGTTCCTGGATTGCCTGATCGAGTTGAGTTCACGAGAGCTCAACTGCCAGGTTCGTTTAATCCAGGCAAGGTAAATTTGGATGATCTTCGTCGGAAAGTACGAGAAGTTGAATTGGGAGCTTACGGCCTGGTGATCAATAGTTTTGAGGAGTTGGAAAATGAATATGTCAATGTGTATAAGAAGTTGAAACGCGATAAAGTTTGGTGTATAGGGCCATTGTCATTGTGCAACAACGATGAGTTTGACAAAGCTCAGAGAGGTAACAAAGCCGCAATAGATGAACAAGAATGCTTGAAATGGCTTGATTCAAAGGAACCGGGCTCAGTGGTCTATGCTTGCCTCGGTAGCCTTACTCGTGCAGCGACTGCACAGCTCGTTGAGCTTGCATTAGGCCTAGAGGCATCGAAGAGTCCGTTCATTTGGGTTGTTCGAGCAGTGGACAATATGAAAGAGATTGACAAATGGATGGAAGAAGAGAGGTTTGAGGAGAGAACCAGAGGGAGAGGACTGGTGATCAGAGGCTGGGCGCCGCAAGTGCTTATCTTATCGCACCCTGCAATCGGCTCTTTCTTAACTCACTGTGGTTGGAATTCGACTCTGGAAGGGGTGGCTGCTGGTGTGCCTATGATAACTTGGCCTCAGTTTGGAGAGCAGTTTTTCAATGAGAAGCTATTAGTGCAAGTACTTGCAGTAGGTGTAAGTGTTGGGGCTAAGGTTGTTGTGCCTTGGGGTGAGGAGGAAAGTTATGGTGTGAAAGTGAAAAGTGAGGAATTGAAGATTGCAATAGAGAAGGTATTGGATGAAGGGAAAGAAGGGTTGGAGAGAAGGAAAAGATCACAAGCGCTTGGGAAAATAGCAAATGGAGCAATAAAAGAGGGAGGATCTTCCCATCTCAATGTGACCCTTTTAATCCAAGATATCTTGAAACAGGCAAATGATAAGAATTCAAACTCAGTTAAACATTTATTGATCCATTGATTCTTCTGAGATATGGGTCCTTATTAAATGATTTGTTATTTGTTTGCACACTGTATTTAATTTTATGTCTTTCAAGGATTCTTATTTCCAAATTTTTTTTGATTTCTTCATGTAAACTTTCTCCATGTATCAGTATAATACTGATTTACTACATTCATTTGAGTATTAGTTTCAATTATTGAATGGGATTTGAAATAATAAAATCTGCATCTTTCAGACATGCCTAAGATCTGTCTCTTTCATACTGATTTATGCCATAAAGTTTGGCACTTGAGATATGCAAATGAGTATGGCCATTGTTCTGCCTTTGGACTGTTTGTATAAATGCCTGAAAGACCTTCCCAATGCTACTGCAGGTGGTTGAAATATTTCAGTTGCTTTCGTTCACAGGTATTGCATTTTATCCTCGATGTGGTGAAATCAGATGGTGCTATTCGGGTCCTTTCAGCTTAACAACTGAATGAAATTATTCAATGCCAGGTTGATTATAGGCTGCACTGGTCAGTGAACTCTAATATTTCTTCCGGTCACATATTTCAATGCACAATATACTCGGTTCACAATTACCTTTTCTGTGTGGTAATTTTGCATGAGATGGTTGTTTAATCCACTTCGATTGCATCTTAATGTGAATAATCGTCCTCGGAAAGCACATTCGCAATTGCTCATGTTTCTACACTCGATTATGAATCGAAATGAGTTTCAAATGAGAGGGAAAAATCTGCAGAATATAATTACTAAAATGATACAAATACAGATAAATCCAAATTCCCTTTCAACAGATTGTTCACTGTGGAGTTGTATCGTAAGTATAACCCCAACCCCAAACCCAACCCCAACCGTTGTCTGTTGAAATTAAGTTGAGCTTGGGGGGAATGTAGCATTGTCCTTAATATTAGTAGTATCAATGGCTATGAAAAAGTGTTTCACCTAGTCATAGTTTATTTGGTACCTTTGACATTTTCATGAGAAAAAATTGTCAAGAATGCTCCAAGGTTGCCCAGCTCGAATTGGATTTGTCAGATCCCAATTAAGTTAGTGGATACCAGATAATTTAGACCAAAAAAAAAAGGAAGAGAAGAAAATTAAACTACTTGGAGAGTCTACAAAGATTCTGTTTTCTATCGTGCATTGCAATGTGCAATGTGAAAATTGACAAGCCGGCTGGCCTGACTATGCAGGCCTTTGAATAGGGTATATAAACTCTGGCTGATGATGCCAGTCTATTTGGTTATAACGACTAGTCGATAAAGTTACCAAAGAAGACATTGATATAAGTCAAAGAAAGTTCACTCTAAAGAGGTTTTAAACCCGAATTGAGCATCCACCTACCAATTAATTAGCATTAGACTAGATTTTATAAATTAAGTCACTGTCAGCGTTGCAGCCCACTTAAAATTCTGCATCCTGGGACCTCTCAATAAGCCTGCTCATCTCAGGCAGCATCTTATCTTGGTTCATCACCAACTGAGCCCCCAACAGAGCCTGCATTGGAATCTTTCGGCTGTGCAGTACCAAACAATCTCCTTTACCAAAAATATTAAGCTTAATTTCATACTGTTGAAGTTTTAATATTAGTTTATAGTAGCAGGTGCACATATAAATGCTCAGGTAGGTTCTCACATCAGCAGCATTACAAGCTAGAGCAACCCAAATCCTCCCATGTTAAATGCAAAACCCCCAGTTTAAACTCACACCACCAAATTGCAATGGCTTCATCAGAACCCATTCAACTTCACTTTGTTATGGTACCCTTGCTGTCCCCAGGCCACATTATCCCCATGATGGACATGGCCAAATTAGTAGCCGAACGAGGTGTGACGGTCACTATAGTCATCACACCTGTCAACGCCCTCCGGTTTGGGCCAGTCCTAGATCGAGCGATAGAATCAGGCCTTCCCATCCGTTTCCTCCAACTCCTATTTCCATCCGTGGAGGTTGGTTTACCAGAAGGATGTGAAAGCTTCGATGCACTCCCTAGCCTAGAGTCAGCTAGAAACTTATGTGTTGCTATTGACATGCTACAGAACCCACTTGAATGTTATCTTGAAAAGCTGTGTCCTAGACCAAGCTGCATAATATCTGACAAATTTGTCCATTGGACAGCTGATACGGCGAAGAAATTTAGGATTCCACGGATTATTTTTGATGGAATGAGTTGTTTCACTCAATTATGTATACATAATTTGCATGTGTCCAAGGTGTATGAGAGAGAAAGTGATACAGAGCCATTTGTTGTTCCAGGTATGCCTGATCGGATTGAGCTGATGAGAGTCCAGCTGCCTTCGCCATTCAATCCAGGCATGCTAGATATGAGTGACTATGAGGAACGAATAAGAGAAGCCGAATTAGGGGCTTATGGTGTGATGATCAATAGTTTTGAGGAGTTGGAACAAGAATATGTCAACGAGTACAAAAAGTTGAGAAGTGATAAAGTTTGGTGTATAGGGCCATTATCATTGTGCAATAAGGATGATACATCTCAGAGGGGAAATAAAGCCTCAATCGATGAGCAAACATGCCTGAAGTGGCTCGATTCTAAGAAACCAGGATCAGTAGTATATGCATGTCTAGGTAGCATCAGCAGTGTTGCACCTGCACAACTCATAGAGCTTGCTTTAGGCCTTGAAGCATCAAATCATCCATTCATTTGGGTCGCGAGAGCAGGTAAAAAAACAAAAGACTTGGAAAAGTGGATTGATACACAGAAGTTTGAGGAGAGAACCAAAGACAGAGGACTAGTGATTCGAGGTTGGGCACCGCAAGTGCTTATATTGTCACACCCTGCAATTGGAGCATTCTTAACACATTGTGGCTGGAACTCGACTCTCGAAAGTTTATCTGCTGGTGTGCCTATGATAACTTGGCCTCAGTTTGCGGAACAGTTCTTTAATGAGAAGTTAGTAGTGCAAGTATCAGAGACTGGAGTGAGTATTGGAGCTAAGGGAGTTGTGCACTGGGGTGAGGAACAAAAGATTGAGGTGAATGTAAATAGTTGGGAGCTGAAGAAGGCCATAGAGAAGGGAATGGATGGGGGAAAAGAAGGTGAATCAAGAAGAAAAAGGGCAAAAGAGCTTGGGAAGATGGCAAATAAAGCAATAGAAGAGGGAGGGTCTTCCCATCTCAATTTGACTCTCCTAATCCAAGATATCTTGGCACAGACAAATCATATCAACACAAGCTGAGAGTTTTTGCTGGTCAAAAAAAATCGGCATCGAGCATTGTATTCATTTTCCTTGTTCTGTTAGTGTCAGCAGACGCAACTTTTTTAAAGCTGATAAATTATTTCATTTCACATTTACTAGGTTCCTGTTCATCATTTAGAATTGTTTCTATGTGAAACGTATTCTTATAAATTTTCTCAATTATCACCCCATAATTGATATCATACGCGCATTTGTATTTAAATTTCGAATCTAAATGGTGAACCTTTCATAATTCTTGATGCTTGTCACTTTGTATGTTTCTCTTAATTATTAGCTCTATTAATCAAACAAAGGAGAGAATAAGTAAATACAAGAACAAACGCGCCTTTTCATTGTTCATGATAAATTATTAACTCAACGATTTTCCACAGTTGTTTACATTAACTAATATATCACGTACGTTTAAACGTCTAAACAGGAAGTATACCAAGAAGAGAAAATAGAAAGGATCAATGATCACAGCTTCTAAATTTGAAGGTTATGTACACTCATTAACTGACTCAAATTCTTAATTTACAGTTTATAAGTTGTATTTTGGTTCTGAATCTTAAAGGTTGCTTCTAAATATTTTGTCATTATTTTTTGTACTTTTTTTTTTTTGAAATTTAGAAATTCTTCTTTAGTCTTAAATTGTTAGGATGACACATTGATCACAAGTTTTTAAACTTTTCTCTGGTGATACTTTAATGGAAAATAACTTGTAAATAGAAAGGTTTACCTGGTGGGTACGAACAGATTTGGTTTTATCATATAGATGAACATTATCTGTTTTGCTTATAATTCAAAGCCGTTTGTTTCTGGCTTTGAATAAAAACAAGGTAATTGTTGATTTCGTTACTAAGAATGTCATATAAATGAAAGCAGAAAAAGATATGTAGGTGATAGAACCTATTATCAGACTGATGATTAGCAATTGTCTAAATGGTTTAAGGATTTAAAATCTGAGCCATGACTATATTGTCGTATGCTTGACTCCTGCTGACCAAGAATAACAGCAGATGCGTGGTGAGCTGTTCTTTAGACCAATGCGTCATTATTTGCTCGTTGGATCATGTCATTGATTAGCGTTGTCATATTAAGATGGGATGAACCTCCTTCTTCTACTGCTCTCACTGCCATCTCACCAAGTTCTCTTGCTTTCTTCCTTCTCTCTTCTCCTACTGTTCCAACATCCATTGCCTTGTCTATAGCCTTCCTTAAGGCCTCCCTCCTCACGTTGACCTCAGAATTCTCTCCCTCCACTAAATTCACAGCTTCCAAAAACCCAACACTAACACCAGACCCCAATACTTGTACAACTAGCTTCTCATTGAAGAATTGCTCCGCAAACATAGGCCATGTTATCATCGGTACACCAGAACAGATTCCTTCAAGACTAGAATTCCAGCCACAGTGCGTTAAGAAGCCTCCTGTTGCAGGGTGTGATAAGATAAGCACTTGAGGGGCCCAACCTCTGATCAGAAGGGCTCTCTCTTTTGTTCTCTCCTCAAATCCTTTTTCTAATATCCACTTTTCTATCTCTTCTGACTTATTCCCTGATTTCAAAACCAAAACGAATGGAAAATTTGATGCTTCTAGACCTAGAGCAAGCTCTATGAACTGTTCAGGTTTCAGGCGCGCTAGGCTCCCTAGACATGCATAGATAACACTGCCCTGCTCCCAGGAATCCAGCCATCTCAAGCATTCTTGTTCATTTATTGCAGCTCTATTTCCTCTCTGAGACTTATCAAAAATGTCCTTGTTGCAGAGTGATAGTGGCCCAATACACCAAACATTTTCTCCTTTAATCTTTCGATATTGATCCACATAACCTTGTTCCAACTCTTCAAAACTATTAAGCACCACTCCATAAGCTCCTGATTCTTTTACTCTTATGTTTTCAAAAATAGCATCCACATCTTTTGATCTTGGATTGAAAGATGAAGGCAGTTGGGCTCTAGTAAATTCGACACGATCAGGCATACCGAGCACCACAAATGACTCCCCATCAGGCACACTCTCATGAATGTTGGAGGTACGTAAAATAAGTGTGCACAGCTGAGTGAAACAACTCATTCCATCAAAAATAATCCACGGTATCTGAAACAGTTTGGCAGTATCAGATGTCCATGCGAGATGCTTATCAGATACTATGCAGCTCAGACTGGGCTTCAACTCTTCGAACGTCTGTTCAAGTGGTTGTCGAAGCAATTCAGTTGCAGCAAAGAAACTAACCAGTGAATCATGACCTTTTGGGAGATCGTCTATGCTTTCACATCCCTCTGGCAAGCCCACCTCCACCGATGGGAAAGGGAGTTTGAGTATATGAATAGGGAGGCCTGATTGAATGGCGCGATTGATGGAAACAGAAAACCTCATGGCATTGGTAGGGGTGGTGACAATAGTGACAGTGATGCCCCTTTGTGCAAATAATTTGGCCATGTCTACCATGGGGATAAGGTGGCCAGGGCACATTAGAGGTATCAGGACAAAGTGTAGATTGTGAGCCATTTGAATTGGCTTGGGCTTAGGGGGTCTGATAGATTATGAGTTAGAAGGACTCGTGTATAAATAGTGGTGGGGAACACCGCCGTGATTAAATTGCGGCTCTGAGATAAATCAGCAAAGAAATCCAAAGTATAGCAATCCATTTCAGTATAATTCCAAATTCTGTTAGCTGTCATATGTCCACATGACTAGTTTGGGATATGTCACTCATTGTGGACTCTCTCTCTCTCTCTCTCTCTCTCTCTCTCTCTCTCTCTCTCTCTCTCTCTCTCTCTCTCTCTCTCTCCCTCTCTGGGGAATGGCTACGATGTCAACACAATTTTTCATCGTAAAATCCAGCTACATGTTTGGCAAAACTGTGGGCTGAAGAAGTGCCGTATAAAACTCTATTTAGTCTATATTTCACCACTGATCTCATATACTTCGGCAGGTGGATTTGCTGTGTGTGTAAAGGTATGAAAGTGTGGCTATTTTGTTTTTGTACTAGTTCAAAAGCTTTTTGTAAGCTGTTCCAAAATGTATTCTTAAATCTGCTCTAGGACCTTGGCTTTCACTAGTTTCTTCATCAGAGTTTCAAATTCTAATTTCAGTCTCTTTTAATTATACTTATCTTGCCCTCAATGGTAAGATAAGAAAGCAATGAGGAAATAAACAACAAGATCCTAAACTGTTTGAAATGGCAAAGGAACAGTTTGGCTTTAAACTTCAAGTTTTCATAGCAGCATCATTCCAATATGTAGCTTCAAATTTACGTGCCACAGTACTCTTCTGTTTTCTTGTTCCGAAGGGGTTATGAAGAGAGTGAACCTAAGACCTCATTTATTGTTAAGCACCATGTCTACGAGGCCAACCCCTACTGCTTGAATACTCTCAAGTTGATTTTTTGTAGAATGCTTGTTCGGTGATATCTTGAATTATCCTCGTCATGTTGATATCAGATGAACCCCCGTCTTCCATTGCCCTGTAGGCCATATCCCCGAGCTTCCTAGCTCGACTTCTTCTCTCTTCACCTTCAGCTCCTCCGTCCATCAATCTGTCCACAGCCATTTTAACATTATCCTTCTTCACCAGCACACCCAACTTCTCTTCAAAACCCCAAATAGCAGGATCCTGCACACCAACCCTCACTCCAGTCTTCAAAACATCCACGATAAATGCCTCATTGAAATATTGATCCGCAAAAAATGGCCAAGTTATCATTGGCACCTTGGCAGATATCCCTTCTAATGTCGAGTTCCACCCACAATGTGTTAGGAAACCCCCGATTGCTTGGTTCGACAGTATCGATACTTGTGGTGCCCAACCATATATTAAAAAGCCTCTCCCTTTTAACCATTCTTCAAATCCTTCTTCCTTGAGCCATTGCTCAAACTCCTCTGGCTTATGACGTATGCACCAGATGAAGGGCTGATTCAAGGACTCTAATCCCAAACCTAGCTCTATCATTTGTGCAGCCGATAAACGTGATAGACTTCCCAAACAAACATACAATACCGAGAGTGGATCTCTTGAATCTAGCCACTTCATACTTTGATACTCGTCAATGGCAGCCTTGTTACCTCTCAGCTTTATCCAAGTTGTTTTTGTTGTTGAGTGAAACAGGGCCAATGCACCTTACATTTTTACCTTTTGCCTCTGTAAGTTTGTTCAAATACTCTGGTTCTAACTCCTCGAAACTATTTACCACACTCCCGTATACTTCTTTCTCTGCCTCTATAATCTTCTTGTGGAATTCATCCAAGTCAGGCCCAAACATATCAACAACCTTAGCTTTAGTCAGTTCAAGTCGATCAGGCATGCCGGGCACAACAAATGGTTCCGAGTCAGATGTTATTTCATCCAGTATTCCCGATGACAATAAATTGTGCAAGCACAATAGAAAAAAGCATTCTGGTCCATGGAACACGAGCCTCGGGATATGAAACTTGCAGGCAACATCAGTTGTCAAATGAAACCAGAAATCAGAGATTATGCAGGATGGCTCTGGTTTTAGCTCTGGCAGAAGTTTCTCCACTGGCTCTTGTAGCATGCTGATGGCAGCAGTAAATCTTACTGCATGCTCCGGAGAAGGAAGCATGTCCAAGTTCTCGCAACCTTCAGGCAATCCTGCTTCAGTTGCTGGGAAGTAGAGTTCACGTATTTGGATTGAAAGTTTGGATTCTTTTGCCTGATCAACGACTGATTTGCATCGGTTGGCATTAAGAGGAGTAGCAAGTATAGTAACTGTAACACCGCGTTGTGCTAGCATCCGGGCTATGTCCACCATGGGGATCAAATGACCTTGAGCCATTAGAGGTATTAAGACAAAGTGAAGCTCCTTGGCCATAGCACGGGTGCGTTGAAATTGTTGGAAAAATGAGAATGGGAGAGGAACTTTTCTTAAAGTTTTGTGAAAGCTAAAACCAAAAGTGTGTAGTTTATACTTCTTTTGAATTCGTTTTATTAATTACTTGTAGCTGATGATGTGCGAGCTTACCTAACCATAATATGAGGCAGTCCAAACATCTCTTATGGCTATAATGGGCAATAGCTTGGTTGTTTTCTGGATAGTTTTGGCATGCTTGCTACATCTCATCTCAAAAAGTTTGGCTGTTTTGTAACTCTCTCTCTCTCTCTCTCTCTCTCTCTCTCTCTCTCTCTCTCTCTCTCTCTCACTCTCTCTCTCTCTCTCTCTCTC
>JAOWAN010000014.1:6126178-6152148 GCA_028566635.1 Lobelia cardinalis
GAGAACTGTAGATATAGGTTTTAGTCGGATTTTGTTGGTTTCTTGTTTACTTTACATTTATACTTTACTTTACACTCCTTTTTTCTTTCTTCCCCTCCCCTCCCCTTCTCTTCTCTTTTTATTCTTTTCTCTCTTATCCTTTTCTTTGAGACTTTTGGACTATCGGTTCTCTTAGCCGACCCCAACTAGTTTGGGAAAAAGGCTTTGTTGTTGTTGTTGTTGTTGTATAAAAGAAGATTCCACATGCACTCTTCCATTTCATCCGACCCAATTTTATTCTATGATTAACACCCCCTTGAGTCTCTCCTTGATTAAAGATTCATCCCAAGTACCAAAATCTTGAGTCTCTCCTTCTTGATTAAAGATATATCCCAAGTACCAAAATATTTCCTTTTGAGGTATTTGTTCTCCACATACCTTAACTTTCACTTCACTAGCACTCCTCTTATAACTAAATTTGCAAGTCCTATACTTTGTTTTATTCCTACTTGTTACAAACCTTTTGACTTCGAAAGCTTCTCTCCCTTTTCTAACTTATCATTAACCACATTCTTTGTTTCATCGATAAGGACATTATCATCAACAAAATAGCATGGACCAAAGTATATCATCTTATAGATATCTAATTAGTCGATCCATTACTAAGGCAAAAAGATATGGGCTTAAGATCGATCCTGGATATAGTTATATAGTGATTGAAAACTCACATGTCTTTCCTATCGTGGTTCTAACTAATGTTGATGCCCCCTCATACGTATCTTTAATAACCTTAATATATTTAAACTTTAATCCCATTCTCTTCTAGAATCGCCAAATTACCTCCCTAGGGACTGTATCATGCCTTCTCTAAGTCAATAAAGACCATGTGTAGATGCTCTTTTTTCCTTCCCCATAGCATTCTATCAATCTCCTCAATAGATGAATAGCATCCCTTGTTGATCAACCCGACATGAAAACCAAATTAATTCTTCGATAACGTTGTCTCCCTCCTTAGTCTATTTTCAACTACTCCTCCCAAAGCTTCATTGTGTGACTCACTAGTTTAATACCTCTAATTCGTGCAACTTTGAATGTCACCCTTATGTTTGTATATTGGTACTATAATGCTCCTCCGCTCTTCTAACATTTTCCTTGTCATCATAATTTATTAAATAACTTATTAGCCAACACACCCATACGTCACATGGGCATTTCCATACCTTAATCCCATCTGCTCTAACACCTATCCCGATTTCATCTTTCTTAAGGCAAACTTCACCTCAGATTCATTAATTCTACGAAAGAAAGTAATATTCTACTTCTCGTATTGGTGCTAGTATCGTTGTTCATTACAATTCCTACATGTTGCTCATTTAGTTGTTTCTCAAAATATATTCTTCATCTATCTTTTATTTTTTCATCCTTGACTAAAACGCGCGAGTTTTCCTCCTTAATGCATTCTACCGCCTCGAAATCTTTGGTTTTCCTATCCCTTAATTTTGCAAGTTTTTATATAGCCTATTTCCCCTCTTTTGCATCTAATTTATTACAAAAGTCATTAAATGCTTTACCCTTAGCCTCTCCTTGGACTTTCTTTGCTTCTTTATTATCAACTTTGTATCACACTAAATTTTAGGTTTTTCAAGTTTTATAAGCTTCTCTTTTTAGTCGAACTACTTTTTGGATTTCCTCATTCCACCACCTATGTTTCTATATGCCTCTTGCCTTTTAACTCCCCTAATACCTCTTTTGACACCTTTTTAGCGCACTCACATTTTATTCCATATCTCATTAGTCTCATCCACTACGTGGCATCTTTTATCATTTTCTCTCTAAATAAACCTAGTTTCTCGTTTTTGTACCACTTGGTTCTTGGTTTTAAGTGACTCTCCGACGTTGTGTTTTAGTCTTAAGGGTGATATCAAGCACCATAATTCCATGTTATGAAGTAAGACTCTCTCCCGAAATTACCTTACAGCTTTTACATGTTAACTTGTCAACTTTTCTACTCAAAAAATAGTCTATTCGGCTCTTATTTAATCCACTTTTAAAAGTTATTAAAATGTTCTTCACTCTTCTTAAAACAAGTGCTCACTATCACTATGTCGTAGGCAACCGAAAAATATTATAAATCTACTCCTCCAATATTTGTATCACCAAAACCATATTTTTTGTGCACTCCCTCATACATACACGGTCTTCTCCCACATGACAGTTAAAATCTCCCCCAATATAGAGCTTTTTGCTTTCAGGTATCCCTTGAACTAATTCATCCAAGTCCTACCAAAATTCATTCTTAATAAGTTGGTCTAGTCCCACTTGTGGCACATAGGCACTAACTACATTAGCTATTTTTTCCCCTAATACCAATTTTAGGAGTACAATTCGATCTACTTTCCTTTTCTAGTAACTGTTAAAACATCTTCTTTTAGATCCTTATTACTCCTATGCCAACCCCATTTCTCTTTGTAACTTTTCCATAACAGACAATCTAAATCCTAAATTCTCTAATTCTCTAGCTTTCTCCCCTACCCATTTTGTTTCTAGTAGACGCGCTATATTAATCTTTATTCTACTATACTTCATCCTTTTACACATCATGGTTCCTTTGTTCAAAGTTATACTCTAAGCCTAGTCATAAATTTTCTACTCCGCCCTTGGTCATTTTTTACTACACCCAATCGCATGGCACCTCTAGCCTATTCGAAGCACCACGAGGCAAGTACTCCGAAATATCAATCACCCCGGTGGAGATGTGATGCCCATAGCTCTATTGCGACACCCCGAGGCATGTGCAAATCACATAAAACGGGTGGCATCCTAGCATTTACGCGAAAATTATTTGGATTCATGTTCATAAGGATCTGACAGTTTTACGTGGCTGTCGGGCTACCTAACGCAACCCTTCTCCTTTATCCGGGCTTGGGCCGACTATTTAAGGGTAAAGTGTCGCAACAAAAGAAAACATCAAACCATTTACACGTAATATAAATGTGCTGCAAATAACTGAAAAACTTAGGGAACAAAATAATCTTAATCATGGCTAATGATGCCCATAGAGTATTCATAATTAGCATAATCATCTTAGTCAAAGAAAAAGACCATCTTCAGTTGGCAAGTAACTCAAGACATACCTATATCGGACAAATTCTGACAATGCCGCAGCTGCAGCTTCTCTTTGAAAAGCTATAGGTTGATTTATGTATTTACTCAAAATCAGAGATATTGATGATACCTAGTTACATAGAAACCAAGAAAGCATATTATAATGAAAATCCAAACATTAGCGGTTACTGGATTAACTGTGAACCAAGTGTTATGCGATTAAAGTTATGCATAATTCACTAATCAAATACTTGAAGCACCTAAATTTGAAACCAAAATAAAAGAAAAATTAAATAAAACATGAATGTCTGGACTCAATATGCAAAATAACAAAGCAGCATGTGCAAATACCATGAGCTCACCAAAATGGCTGGAAGTTTCACTTAGCAAACGCAGCCAAGCAACAGATGCAAATAATGAGAGCTCATTAAAAACTACATATGTGAAAACTCATTCATCCTCAAGAGGCACTTTGTGACTTCCGAAAAGAAGGCCTCCCTTTTGTAAAGGTGTATATATGTACATAATGAAGATCTGCAGGCCAAAGAAAAAAGAAGAAGAAAGAAATGGAGGACACGAGGCCAGAATAAGCCGTAACATTAACAATAATCCCAGCAAGACACATGGAAAGTAAATATAAACAGAAGAGGACAAGGAAACGTCTAGTTTACAAGAATAGAAAGGCCACTGCCTTTGTTTACAAGAAAACAAAGGCAGTGGCAAGAAGCCAAAAGAAACAATTAAACAAGAAACAAACCTGAAGCTATCACTGTTGCCAGTAAAAAAGGCAAGTATTGAAGCTAGCATTATATGAGTAGACAGCTTAACATGGTTTTAGCTCTGATTTGGCAAGGAATGGTTCATGAGATCCCACATGCATTATTTCCTGTAGCATTGGGTGCACCTTTGACACTCTCTTGGCAAATATTGCCCCAATGGAGGTCCCTTTGCTTAGATCTCCACACGTGAGAGGGTCACAGATGAAAGAAAAAGCTAGGATTGATATACAATATTTCCCTCCATTTTGATGAGATTGTAATAAGTCCTAAGATGAACTAAGAGAATTTTGTGCTTATGTTCTATTTTCCAATTAGTTGTCAATTTGGTCATCTTCTCACAGCCGTACTTCGTATGACTAACGTTGTCAAATGAAGCGTGAGGACACAGAAATTCAACAAAAAGATGCAAGGCTAACCGTAAAACCTTTCAGGCAAAATAGTGTTCTCCATGTAATCACTTCATTCAAAATTCATGATCCTAAAATGAATAGAGTAAACAGGGAAGATGACAGAAAGCAGAAGGAACATCTAAAGCAGTTCGTATAACCTCTTTCGGCCTTTTTATGAAAATGCAGCTTGCCAATTCTCCAATAAGATTGATCCACTTTTCATTTTCATTGTTCTCTCCATCTCTAGTCAATATCTGAATCACCAAAAAGAAAGACATCAAATCACCAATGATATGCATAACACCAGAGCTTTACTACCTTCAGCGACTTCAGATCAGTATACCTTTCCCATTTCAAGATCCCCAACGCATTCACAAAATGCCTGAAATGCAACCAGAAGAGTACTGCAAAACAAGAAAAAAGGCCAAGAGCCGAATAAGTAGAAATCCTGTAGACCATAATACAACAGCCAAACGGTTTCTTTTGTTTGCAAGAAAGATCCACCCTAAAAGTTACCGTAAATGCTCTTGCCGTCCAGAAGTAGGTAATGTGTGACAGCTTCCCAAGTAAAGAATAAGTGTTGCAAGAACAGAAGCATAATTTCGTTCAACAGCAGACTTTCCAATTTTACCACCACCTCTGAAAGAAAAATAATATTTCTTTTAAGAAAAACATTTACATCCTAACAATAAGTAACCAGAGTGGAATTTTTGGAGACCTGAAAAACGCAGTCAGTGCAATAAGAGCAGCTTGCTGGATGCCATCCTCCAGATGGCTCTCAGTAGAATCACTGGAAGTTTCTCCTTTCCCCACATCACCTTTAAGGAAAGGGGCCTGATTAAGGAAAGATATCACATGTTCTAGGAACAAACTTGAAAGTGTAGTATGCTGGGATAAAGCCTACAGAAGGAAAATGGTGGAGAATAAACTAATTAAATGGATGTCAGCCATAATCAAATTACAGACGTGAGAAAACTGCTCCAACACATGCAACGAAACTCTGTAACAGGTACCATTGAAAACCTCTACACCGTACAGTTAATATCAGATGTTCACTTTAATTTGACCCATGGCAACAGCTGGTAGAACATTTTTCCCAGGGTGGTTTTACAAGATGGTGAAACTAACAGCTAAACTAAGTAATCACTCATGGCGGTTCAACCGTTTTCTTTTCCTATGTCACAAGGCATCTGGTTGGTGTGCAGGCAGAGTTGCGAGATTTATGTCAAACATTTTGCTTGGTATGTTTGAAAATTGGTGGGGTACTGAGGTGAGTAGGTAATTTGGATCTGGTAGTCTTGGTGTATTTCTCTTTCGCTGCAAGTCTTGGTGTCTAATGATATTTGAAATCCTATGTTACTTTTAAAGTTGAATTTCTGGCCGAGAAAATAAAACCAACTATCTAAGCAGTCTTAAGCTCAATCAAGAATGTTGTTAAGCGAGGTAGCAGAGTCCAATCCAAACCTAAGCTATTGTTGAGCTTGCACAGTGCTACATGGACGAACTGTATTCAACACCGCACAAATTAAAGGTACTAGTTCAAGTAATGGCAACTAAAACTTAGAGAATGATGCCAAAGACTCCATCCATTTGAAACAATCATTTATTGCATGTTTTACTTTCATTCTGATACTTTATTTCAAATCATCTATATTTCACGTCTCTGAGAAAGTAATACTCCTGTATTAAACGAATCCCATGTAACACAAACTATTTATGAAATTGTGTGCTCAAGATCATATAAAGGAATAGCCAAGTCAATGCAGGCCTGCTCCTAGTCCGATGAGATTAATCATCATATGAAAATCTGAGTCTTGTTCAATGCTACTTCAAAGTTACATTAGTTGGATTTTCACGGTATCTTATCTAACCAATGTAACAAAAAAAACCCTATTTTTTTGTTACCACACATGTCAACAAGCAGTTGCGATACAGCTATTGCCTTGCCCCCACCCCCACCAAATTATTATGAAAATTGCAAAGACAAGGACGTCCAAAAAAAGCTGGTATAGGAAATCAAGGCGTAAACCCATATTAACCACCTCCTCTTGAATTTGGTTGCTCTCCTGCACTCCTCTACCCCTTAAACTATTACAGCTATGTCTCATGTAAGACGGAGTAATAATCTCCTGGGTTGTTTTTACCCCACTATTTGGCATTTTAAACTTAGTCGCTCTTTATAGAAGATTATACATATATATATACATATATACATGGCATACGGTGCTCTTCAACATGTGTGAGATAACTAATTATACACATTAGGTATAGAGGGCATAGCATTTGATTAACTTCCAAATTAAATATGATGCAAGCATAAATCCTCTATATCTCTTTAGGCCTCAAATTGATAATTACTCTCTCCGTTCCGACCAAAGAGACCACTTTCTTCTTTTAGAAGTCAACACATGACATCATAAAATTAACTTTTAACATTTTCTTTTGTTCTTTTACATTGTAGGTGACAAAATTTTCAATCATTGCAAACTCTATCAAAAATACAAATGAACTGCAACTTTCACATTTATCAAAATGAGTGCATGCATATACATCACTGGTCAAAGTTCAACCAAATTGGCCAAAAAAAAAGTCAATATAGTGGTCTCTTTGCTGGAATGGAGGGGGTATAATTTATAAGTTGAAGGATTTGCAAAATTAAGCACTCATCTTTATCTATTTAAGTGCACCACCTGCATACATACAAAGTAACAGAAGAACATTTGTGCTTTAATGGTATCATTAGTTTCGTACCCACGTAAGGGAGGATGAACGAAGGTTAACCCGATATAAATGAGAAGTTATTACTCAGACAAAAAAAATTCAAATAAATTGAATTTCACCAAGGGCTGCAAGATTAATTTAGTTATTACAAGCAGCAGCAGAAGGTACTTCAAAAAGGTAATAAGAACAAGTGAAAAAATTACCTTAAAAATGTTTTAGTAAGCAAAAAGGCTTTGACCTTCAAAGAGACCTTAGTAAACAATAAGACTTTTCAAATAAGAAATGACTCACATAAAATGCATCCTGCATTGGCCAACCACCTCGCATTCTCGATATATCCTTACTGACTATATCTTTTCCTGTGGCAGACAATATTTCGTTGAAGACAATTCTGGAACTTGTACATTCAGCTAGAGAAAAGACCTTTTGCAAGTCAAAGAAAGTAATCATTACAGTTGAGAACCAAAGAGTGCACAATAGAATCATTCTGATAGTCCGTAGCTAGCTGAATAGGAAGCAGACACACAATGATGATGATAATAACTATAATACTGGACAGAATAATGTGTGACACATAATTTTACTTAACTATGAGTAATACTTACATAAAAAATGTGATTGATGGCAAGGTAGTGTTAATCACTAATTGGCATGCAACAGACCACAGAAAATAACATTTATGTACAACGCAACGTGGCAGCTATAATATTATAATTATCTTACACAAATAAATTAAGACATAATGTGTAGCAGATTTTCTACGAAAAAGATACAGCTGCAAGTGCTTCATGACGTAGTGGCTTCTCAGTTACATGAATTGTAGCAGAAAGCAACGATTGGGCCGTCCTGTTGGTACAGACATAAAATAAGCACAGATCTTGGCATATATTTAGCTATACACAATTAGCAAATGAATATTGTCATTTTATCACAAGGATGACCTAGAAACATCACTCTCATTCAGCTCATTCCCCCTTTTAGTAATGAACTCAATGACTGCTTGGATAGCACCTTCTGCCGACTCCTTGACCTTATCACATATAGCTGCTGAGCAACCATAGAGCGTAGTTACAAGCTGCAAGAATTAGTTAGAGTAGCATCAGCCCATATGCGTTTAATTATACTAACAAAAATATGAATACTCCGAATGGAAATGCAAAAGTATAGCATCACCTCATCCTTTGTCAACAAAACACAAACTGAGGAAACGATCCTATTAAATACCTCTGATGGATCGATTGACGCATCCTACAAATATAGGTACAGGGAGCAAAACAAATATACAATAAAGAAAGGTAATTCATAAGAAACATAGGTACAGGGAGCAAAACCATAAACAAAAGAGTCCGCTCTAATAAAACTTACACTTCTTAATATAGCTATAACATCCTCAAGGGATGACAAAGCACCATAGGACATTTCAATTTCCGTGCTAGGATTAGTAGTCACAGGTCTTGGAAGAGAGAGAGATATATCAAATAATTGATCAAGAATCTGCATGGAGGAGACAAAATTGTATGTTTAATTAACACCTTCTCAAACAAACAATTGAATACAGTCACGGCCCGCTTCAAGTAGTTACCTGAGCGGAAGCTTTTCTAACGTCAGAATTTGTATCAGAGCAACGTGGAAGATACACAATGATCCGATCGCCCAAGCACAAGGCATCCCGACTCGGCAAAACAAATGCAGCTGGTAATAGAAGGGAACTTAATGAGTTAGCAATATATTATACAAAAAATAAATAGGCAAATAAAATTAGAATTTACAATGTGTTAGCAAGATTATGTATATATATGCAATAAGAAGTTGTTTACATGGTAACTTGGAAGCATTGCGATGTAGGTTACGGTCATTTTGCTTGCTGTGACCGCAACTCCCACGGCAGCCAAGCGGACAGTATCCAGTGACACAAAGAGTCCGAAACTTGAGCAGCATCTCATAGACAGCAGCACAACTCCTTTTCCGCTGATAGTCCACAGGTGAGGAAACATATTGATCAATCAGCCTCAGCAGATGCAAGAGCTGCTCTGCACGACTTCTTCCATCCTCACCGCTAACAAGGATAAATCAAAGACAATATTATATGGGTTTGCTATGCGTTGGAAGAGTATGTAGCATTTATATATATATATATATATATTCACTTCTCTCAGAAACATGTATGTCATTAATATATAGCCTTTTCTCTCTTCTACTGATTTTCTTCTTTCCTTAGCTTTGTCTGTCGCTCTGTCTACCATCTCTTAGCACTAATCATATGGTATCAAAGCAGTCTTAGATTGATACACAGCGAGAAAGAAAAATAATACCCCCAGCTAATCGACATCAACAGCCATGCACTGCTGATGTCAATAAACATATATCACAGTGCATAATGACTTGTTTGATTGATGGAACCAAGTAAGGTAGTTGGTGCAAGATCAGACACCCAATTTGGGTTCACACTGAAGAGGGGACACCACCAGAATGATGTTTTCCGACAGGCGCTGGTGTGAGGGATTCGAATTCGCAACCAGAATATGTCTATGCAGACTGTTCGACTGCGGGATCTTCTTCGCAGGTGGTTTTTAGAGGCCAGAAATTTGAGTACGTTCTATATATTTTGTCATAGGAAGTTCATCGACCTAACTAGAAAGGGTGGCTTAAGGATTATGACTATGATTTCAAGAGTCAGGAGTCTAATGTAGATACGTCTATTTGGAATGACGTGGAAGAGATGAGAGCCCAAAAAAGAGCAGTTACTCATGTTCAATATGATAACCCTGGAGAAGGAGCAAGATATGGCTTGGTATCAGTTAATGTCAACTGAGTACAGCATTGGTCAATATGGAGGTAGAGATGTAGATGGCGGTGGTTCTTGAGGTGGGACCTTGGGTGCTAGAGCTTCTAGAGGTCATGGAGGACGCCATATATGTGTTACATTTGTCGAGAACAGAGTCACCTCAAGAAACAGTGTCCTGAGCTCCCTTCTCAGCAGTAGCAGCAGTAGAATTAATCATACTTGCTGTATGTGCTGAGTTGGAAGTGTTAACATAAGTAGTCTTGTATGCAACTGGAGTAACTATTTTAGATAGTTAGAGCTGTTTGTTTGTCGTGTACAGGTTGTGTATTAAGAGTCAAGCTACCCGAGAGCCTGACAACCATAAGAATTTCATGATAAGACAACCAAAAGCTAAAATATCATTGATAATACAAATAAACAAACAAATAAATAAACAATACCTTGTAAGTAAAATTGCACACAAGAGTGTAATAAGATTTTCTATGAGGGGGTTAACAACATCAACTGGATCGTTTGGTAAAGAAAAAAAGCCCAATGTCGCCTGTAAAGTTCAAAAGCAAATAAGATAAATACATCTGACTAAACTAGTTTTGCATAATCAAAGAATTACTGAAATTTTACCTTCATGATAATATTTCTTGTTTCAATTGTCAACTTGGGCTCCACAGAAACCAAAGTGGTGCAGGCACTTAGAGCAAGGGCCTAAAAGGTACACAGGTAATCAGAAATCTGAGAAAGAAAAGTGAGGGAAAAAAAAACAAGCCTACAGAAGAAGAAAAATCAAGTTCACAAAAAATGCATAGAACCTTAGTTCGCAAGTGATCAGTGCTAGAATCAGAAAAGTCGTCGTCATCATCTCGACCCATCAAAGTTAATATGTAATCAAGTAACTGGTCTCTTCTTTTTAGTGGGAATGAAATACCACTATCTGCAGCATTGATGACGGCATGACCTGCATTGCCAACAGAACTATTGCTGAGCGTTTCACATAACTAACTACCAACAAATTTATGCATGATCATCAAGAAGGATTATATTAAGCCGCTCACGGACATAAGGGCCTGGAAAGAAATAAAACTCCTTACTGCGGATGGGTAAGCCAAGTCTAATCAAGTAGTAGAAAATATTTCTTAGTAGCATCTAAGTTCATAAAGCTAGGGGTGGAAGAAAATAACCTACAAAGAAACCCAAAGCCTTCAAACACTAAAATGACTTTCAAAAGGCTATATACAGTAAGCATATCATAATAGGTTTGCAATGGAATACAGTGCATCCTTAAGGGAAACCAGTACAAGATTAGATACTTACCATCAATGGGTACCTAAAACGTACAGACAATGTACAAAGGGGCGGACGATTACATCCCCATGGTGTGCAATTGGATTTTAAAACAATATGTCTAAACATTGTTCTGTATAACTAATAAATATCTCAATCGCAGCTAACAGAACTCACAATCTTTGTCTCTGCATTATTCATGTAGTTAGCGATAGTTATTCATAACTTATGAAATAATTCTCCTAGTCACTCTTATCAAAATCCTGGATTTGAATCAGTAATAAGTTAACGTAGGTAATTAATTAAAATTAAAGATGCATTCGTATGATATTTTTTTGGGGTGTGTGCGTGTATTGATATACATATTATGCATACATATAGATAGCACAAGGAAATATCGGTGATACGAAATATACATAAATTCGGGCAATGTATTGACTCTAATAGAATGCAGACAAAGCTTCAATTGGTTTAGGTAGAATGCAGCTATGTTACATGGACCCTTTCACTTTTGCCAAAGCACCCAAGTCCAACACGACACGACATGGGTGTGGCTGTGGGTAAGGATGTGGCTGTTTTACACTACATTTACCGTAAATTTTATAATTTTGGAGGATCTGACACTCGCATCCGCACCCGTGTCGGATCCTCGTACCTGAGTCCAGGTAACATAGGAATGCAGACGAAGACAACAAATGCTATTGCACACACTTTTTCATTAGCAATGTAGACATACCCATGATAGGGCTTATATTTCTTTTCATTTTCTTACAACATTCTGCAAATAACTTTAATACAGCAATAAGTGCAGTTATGATTTAACATCCAAAAGCATAGCCATTTCTTTAAATAATTTCGCAATCAGTATCTTCTACATCATATTTCTAGCCATCAAAGCATCATGTTCTTTTATATTTTTAAAATAATCTTCTCAAAAGCATTACATATCATTCTTAATAATACTAATGATTGTAATAGGATAGCTGCAAATAATATCTTCAGGAATTGAAGAAATTGAAGAGAGTATTTGCCATCCATCAAAGATCACCTACAATTGGCATGGGCCAATGTATCCCAGACCAGAAATAAAATTAATGAAACAGTCACACTTGACAAACCTAGTAAATCGATGGCAGTGATAACAGCCTGCTTTGCTATTGGATGACGTACGCTAAGAAGACGTGAAAGCATATTAGTCCCCTGAAAGTAAGAGCTACCGGTTAATAATATATCAGAACAGCAAAACAAAACAAAAACTGGAGCCTGAAGTGATGAGGAGTGTTGGATCTAATAGCTTGAATAATGAACCTGACTAAGATGGTAACAAAGACTGCATAAATACATCAACTTATTCATTTCATTCTACTATTCCAGTGTGGAAGCATGCATGGTCAATGGTAAACTGGTCAGTTTAGAAGTGAGCTATGCTACCCGGACTCGGCTACGAGGATCCGACACAGGTGCGGAATCACAAATATTTAACTCAGCTCAAGGATTGTGATACAAAACCCTAAATAGTGTTTTAGTGGCTTATGTATATATATACATATATATATATATATATCTTGGCTAATCCTGCTGAAGTTGAGGTTCTTGATGCAATTGGTCTTATGCTACATTTAAAACAAATAAACAATTGAACTAATAAGAGGATTAAGGGCCTAGATAACCTACTACAAGGGCTTCTATTCTGGCTTCAATAATGATTGATGGAGCATATCTTGCAGCATACCCATACATCAGAGCTAAAGCAGCATGTATATCATCGGAATCTTCCATCTTAGCTTTATCAGAGAATAAGGATAGAAATCTGCAATATGCCCAAATTTACATGCTTTTAAATCAACACTTGCATATATACAAATTAGACAATTTCTATTGATACATATACCCCAAGAATTAAAGCTCGGATAAACCAATTGACCATCAGCTGAAATAACATAAAAAGGAGAACTATTGAAAAGAAAAATGAAATCAAGACTACATTATGTTGGCCAGCTAATCTACAAGCAGAAGCTGTGTTCTAAGCTGAAGAAACAGCCTCAAAACAACAGCCTAGAAAAATAATCAAAGGTTGTGAGCATATGCAACCTCTATTTCAGTAAGACAAATTATTCATGTGTATGCCAGATTATTAGAACCTCAAAGTAGCACATTCGAACAACCATGCGAGCCATCGTCTTCTAATATAAAAAACATGCAAAAAGTGTACACAGATATGCATAAAGCACAAATAACATGTTCCATTGCTCTTTAGATACAAATAATGCTATTGTGCATGCCTATGTGTGAGGGCTGTGGGAGACAGTGTAAGTGTGCATGTGAGAGAATAATGAGGCAGGCACGTACCTCTGGAAGACGCTTTGCCCGACGTTATCGAGAATATTTTTGAGTTTTTCCAAAACTGTATCCAAGTGGGATGAAGCTACCTGTGGGGAGTTAGTAACTTCAATTATACAGGGTCAAAGTAGAAAACTAGCAACAACGACTGCAGGCTATTACCAATCCCTGGGGAGTTAGTAACTTCAATTATACAGGGTCAAAATAGAAAACTAGCAAAAACGACTGCAGGCTATTACCAATCCCATAGCTTTTGCCAAACCAAGCCTATTCTCTGGAATTGAAATATTAGCTTGTCCATACATCAAATCAATCTTATCACGGACATAAGTTCTGTTATCGACTTTCTGAAGAAGCATGCCAAGACACCTATAAAAACAAAAGATCCTAAGAAGTTACTAGAAAACAACTCTATACTAAATCACATAGAGAAGAGAGTTGATAATAATGATGTGAATAGGTAATTAGACTCCAATTCACGGAATACGAGAAGATATGAAACCACAATAAATTCAAGTACGATATCAAAAACCCTTGGTGGGCTTTGCTATGGGGGCACATCGGAAGGTTAACTATTTCTTATTTGTGTAAAAGGAGAAGAATATTTTTGTATGAAATTTTGCCTAGTTATCTTCCATATTTTTATCCCTTCAGCTATCTGTTCATTGAACTCCGGATTCAATAGTGGACTGCAAGTCCCCTTCATTCCACTTCTCGAGTATGATCGACTTATCAACAAGCTAAAAGGAAAATAGTACTTCAAAGAAAAAGTTCAACAAGAGAGTTTAGAATATAAATCGTATGACCATTAAGCTTCAGCACATCCATAAACCATTAGTATACTAGCAACATTTGGAACCAAAACTAAGTAAAAAAAAGACATGAATGCAAAAAAGATGTATATACCCATCAGTATTCAGTAGTACCTGTGAAGTAGCGCAGAATGATCATCATCAGACGTGTAAAGTTCATACTGTTTTGCAAATGCATTTCCCAGAGAAATGACCCAATCAGTATCCTGTATAACATCCAATAGTTCTGCCAGAAACTGCCATACAAGTACCGGACCATATTAGTGGCATTTATTGCAAAAACGGGGCTGTGATTGCTAACCCCTGCAGAATTTCTGCATTCATTTGATTCGCAAAGGACGTAGCATGCAAGGGTTTTCATATCTCATACAGATAGAAAAAGATGGTAAATTTTCCATAAATGATCGTTACACCATGACATCACTTATTTTCTTTTCGTGTAGAAATCATCCTATGGCCTATGCTAGTCCATATCAAGTTCAAAACAGATTAGATGCAGAAGTCTTTACTAGGATAGGAATCAAAAATTCAAACACCTTTCTTTTCGTGTATGTTTGAATTTATCTTCATGACTCTCATTTACTACATACATTAATCTCGGATATGGTTTTTGGATAGAGAATTTTCATTGGTTAATAAAAATATGTGTTTCATATGTGAATTCTGCTTTGGTTATGCAATTTGATATACGTAGACAAAGGAATCTGGACAAAGTCTTGCTAGGTCATGCAATAATGGTCACATAGGAAAGATAACTGGAACAATAAATCCTGAAAGTATATTACTTATTGCAAGAACTTGGATATCACAGAAAGTATGACACTCTGGTCCAAAATGAGGTTAGTTGTGGGTGGATATTTCGCCAAGGTAGCATATTTAGGCATGAAGACGTTTTCATCCGAAAGAGAATAAAAATAAAAGAGAATGAAAATGCTCCTAAATGTGAATCGAAGGATAGACTACATGTTATGTTTTATTTTTTGTTAATGAAAAGTCAGGGCATCCATGATCCATCCATCAGAATATCCGGATAAGGAAACAGCATAAAATTAGATTTCAGAAAACATAGATCAAGAACCCACAAGACTTACATTGATAATCATGTCATCCCATTTCTCTTGATAGCAAGGTTCTTGCTTTAAATCTTCCGTGTCACTGATATAGGCTTTCATTTTTGGAATCTAGAACTTACCAAACCATAAGATCAGTTAGACTTAAAGCGTATACCCTAGAAGATTGGCTGATTTGCAACTTGAGCAAAATAATAATCAGACAGCTTCTAGGAGCTTCTACTAACCACAAATCATATTATGATCTACACCATATAATGATATTCATGTATACTGTTAAGGTACACAGGTGCAACATAAGGATGTAAATGTTGTGGCACGAAGTCATATATATGAGCATCTCCGAACACTAAAAAACTTTATTTGAAGCACGAAAAACTACAATAATAGATGGTAAAACCATGTTCAATGAACTTGGCAAGCTGTTCTTTCTTTTCCTCAAACCATTTAGCACATAATCATGCTCTTTGAATCTTTGGTGTTTATTTGCATTTATCTGGACTGAACATTTTATAATCTTCCACAACCACAATTGCGGGAAGTCAAATATGACAAACACCAAGTGGATTGCTCCCCTCTGGAGCACAGCTGTGTATAAAGCCACTGAGCCAACTCTTTATGTCATAAACATAAACTTTTGGTGGAAGGAATGAACCCATGGACATGTTGGAGAAACATAACACTGATTGCCACTGGGCTACATTCTACTTATTTTATTTTATTGGCACCAACACTTTGCACTTAACGCACACAACAAAGAAAAAGAGGTGGTATGCAAGGAAGGAGTAAAGATATTTTTAAATTTATTTACTAGTCCTTTTTTCGGCAATGAGTGTTTTAATAATTCCTTACTTGCAGATAAAGTCAAGAAAATTCTTGTAATTACATCTCATTTGACTTCTCTCACAAGAGCCATTTTCGTATATTTCAGTAAAGAGTATTTCTTTACTTGCACAAAGTATGATAGTTACCAACGAAAAGATCAACACCTTCAGTGCACACATAAAGAACCAGCAATTTAACATAACACTTTAATACCTCATCATGCCAAAACATGGCAATATTCTTCGGAAAAAGAGGTGACAAATGACACAGGACCTGCAAATACAAATCAACAAGTTAAACAGCTTAGTTTAGCCAATAATTTATCTGCTTTCCACTATGACCACATTATTATGGCTTACAGGAAATCACATTCAGCAATTTGTCCTGTAGAGTGGAAGTTGTTTCAAAGTAAAAAAACACATGACTAATTCTTTGGTAGATTTCAGTGAGTAGAGTTGCAAAATTTTCTGCCTTCATTCACACGTTACCTTGCCCCAGCTGGACATAGAATCCATGAACTGAACAGAAATGATGTACAGTAAAAGAAAACGTGAAAATGCATAGCAGACATTGTCCATAGTTGCTAATATGTATGATACACAGTATAATTCACGATAAGATGTGAGATAAAGAGGTCCATGGGGACGCATCTCTAAGGTGAATCGAAGATAGTCTATGAATCAATATGTATCGACCGAATCAATACGTATTTTATGATACACTAATGCGTACATTACCTACAATACGTGAATCTCGGACCTGGGTCGGGTTTGGCGGACCCTGAGTTTAAGGAAAAAACATACATTGCATTTTACTCCTGAGGAGAACTCGGATTTTTAGTCGATCCTAAGTGATTGGGAAGGATTGAGTATATCGTTATGTTACTTTGTCTTATACTCCCTCCGTCTCGTTTATATTGGCCACATTTCCAACTTCGGCCGTCTAAAATATATTAGCCCTTTTATACACTCAATGATAATTAATGCTAATATTGTATTTTACCCCTAACTAACTTAAATAGTTACATCATCAATCAATCATTAATTACAAGTCAAGTAATTAAATGAAGGGTTATAAGGGAAAAACTAAAACAATAAAGTTGGTGCATTTAACAAGATTCTTAATCTGTGTGTTTTTGTCTGGTGGCCAATATAATTGAGACGGGAGTAATATTATTTAGGTTCCTTGATCTTTGTTTAAAGTATTTTTGGAAGGGGAGAGGGGGGGGTGTTGTTGGCTTGAAAGCTATGACTTCTACACATCTTGGATTGGTTGGTGATTTATTTTAAATTTTTGTATAACTTGATTTCAAGAAAGTGGGATCCCAGTGCCCATGGTTCATGCCAAGAAAGGCAACTTCTTACTTTAGACAATGTACTATATAAATAACTAGCGTAAGCCCGTGTCCGAGGACACTGTATGACATTTTTTTATTTTTTTAAATTCAAAAATTTTAAAATATAATCAAATTCATAAATTTAATTTTTTTTATTTATCTAATTTTAACACACGGCCTAGGAAAAATAGTTATCATTTTCTTTCCTTATTCAAAAAGCAAAAACATTATAAAATAAATCTGATTTTTAAAGTACACGAAAAAAAAATCATCATTACTTTGCACTAAAATACAAATAGATTCAAAATTTAAAATCCGGACTGCATGAAGCTGCTCATTTTCTTTTATCTGTGTGAAATTGCAAGTGTGTTGAAGGAGGTGTAGAAATAGTACTACTATGCTAAACACTACTATGCCAACATCACTTCAACAGTACTGTGCAACACAACGGCACCCCCCCCCCTCCTCCCTACCCCTATCTGCCGTCAAAGCTGTGGATATCCTTTGTTCCCAGCCTTTGTCTCCTTAAGTTAATCACAATCGTTGAATTTACTACTGTTCATTTGACCTCTATCATTAATACTATAGATAGTGCTTTTATATCATATCAAGTCATAGAATTTCTACTTGTTATGGATATGAGTTATAATTATTTGAAGACTTGTTCCATGTCTTACGTTACGCTACGAAATGCGAAATGATACACCATGTGCTTTTTGAGACCTCCAAACTCATGTTGCGATTCACAAAATTTGACAACTCTGACATTGTCCAAATTAGTGATTTTGAGTAAACCTATGTTATTTTGCACCTCTGATTCTCTAATAAATATTTGAGAGAGCAGCACTCCTTACTTGATGCTATAAGAATCATTAGCGACAAAGATTAACCAATTGCAAAATTTTACCAAAAACAAGTGTAACCCTCTTACATGGAAATACAGAAACAATCAACTACTTCTTTGTCTCAGTCGGCATATCAATGTAGTGCATAACTGTTCTTACTCAAGGAAGCAAGTAATCAAACTTACCGTAAGAATCTGAGTTGCCTGCTGCTCCCTTGCTAGAGGATTGTGAAGAAGCACTAGAAGCCGTGCAAAAAGTTCCTGAATATGTTCCAAATTCCAACCAAACTTTTTCTGTATCAATTCTTTATTGCTTCCTTCATTTTTGTTAAGACAAAGAATAAAAATACTATCTACAAATAAACCTCAGCATGTGGGATATCAGCACGAGCTTGGCACTCAGAAACTATCACATTACTATCAGCAGATTTATGTCTGCACAATTCTGAAATGCATCTGCAAACCTGTCAAAGTCACTAATTCAGAACCCTATGCATGATCTGTATCACAATATGGAAGTTACTCTAATCTATTAAGTGAAATTACAGACTACATTTTAATAACATGAATCTGGAGCCTAATAACAATTACAGACCAGAAATAGATACAACAAAGTCCCCAATTAAATTAAAAAAGGAAATTCGTTGTATGCATCTTAGAACTATATCGACATAAAACGAGGGTTAACATGAAGATACAGGATGCATACCGTTGCAATTGCACCAGTGTAAACTCGTGGTATGATCATCTTTAATAAAAATGGCCAGAGACTATGCTGCAATTTCACATAAAATACTTACTGAACTTTAGCTTTTCAGTTTTGAAAACAAACAAATCTATACGCAAAATGAAAACATATGCTCAATATCACAAAGAAAGGGATCCAGCAATAAAAACAAAGAGGAGCAAGAAACATAAAAGCAAAAATACACTTTACCTCCATTTCAGGAATCGTAATGGTTATCAGCAGAAGCCCTTTTTCACAGATTGCCCTCAACTCAGTCGGACACACCACCCCCGTCTTCTCCTGCAAGGTACATTCAACGGTTAGTAGACTATTGTGCCAATGAGCTACCAATATAGTGAATTACTTATGATAGATGTCTGAAGATTTTGCATCCAGCACCAACTTATTCCTGGTACTTTTTGTACATTTGTGGGAGTCCAGATATTCATAAATGCGTGACCCACAGTTAGGAGTGTCAAGGTATAAGAACACCGAATCCAAGTCCATCCCAGAAGATGTTTAAATTTATTTTCATTTTGTTTTTTCCAGTAGAGGGAAAGCGCCAAGAATGCTACGATCAATTTAACCCTTCAAGTTGAGAACACACTTGGTACAAACTACACAAATTATCATATGAAAATGCGAGGATATCCAAGATGCTTCATAAGATCAATTATTTTTAAAGCGAGATAAAGTAGACCTCCGATCTTTTGTGCTGAAAAGGATAATAAACTCCACTCGACCTAAAGAAATCCTTAGATCTATGAAGATCATCCCTCTCTTGATCTGACAGCGCACAATTGCGAACAAGATACTCGATGAAAAGCTCCCCAGGCGATCCGAAAAAATAGCAATGTGAAGCCATAACCACGATTAACTAAAAAAAGAAACAATTCACTTGTTAGAAAGGAAAATATGCAGTCTAGTACACAGGTTTCCCAGTAGTTTCTGATGATGACGTACCTCTGAAAGTGCTTTGCGAACCCCCAAATTTTGCTCATCTAACAGCAGTGTAACAGTTTCAACAAGTGAAGGTCTTCTACTGTGCCAAGCTTCTAACAACCTTCACAGGATAATGAAGGAAAAGTAAGCTCAAAAGCACAACGGAAAAAGAAAACAGCATCCAGAAGGAAAATAAACCTGGGCAACAGATGTTTCAGGACACAAAGAGCACCATAGGTCAAAGGTTCTTCTTTCAACCTGCATTTCTGTAACAACCTAAAAAAATTATAATGAACCAGGAGGATAACCAGAAATTAATCCATTTAAAAAGTAGAGGTGAAGGTGCGTGAGCGGGTGTTAAGGAAACAAAAATATCATAACAATTCAAACTCAAAATAGGCAAATACCCACATTAAGAAGGAACGTAAATAGATCCTCAGGATAGACCAAACCAACTGTTAGAAAGCAGTGTTGAACTTCATTATATGTCTGCAAGAAACCAAAATTACAAAAGTCACACAAAATTGAAAGAACCATGAATTGTGTAAGATAAAAGAGCAGCACATCCTTCAAATTAAAACAGAGGAAAAAAGTGTCGAAACATGAAACAGAGTAATACTTTGCTATGTGTTAATCAGCAAACCAAATAGTAATTAACGTAATGAAGAAAAAGAGAAACCGAAAGTTAGAGGGAGGGAAGAAGTATCAGTAACTTGATTATAATTATCTCTTTGGTTGAATAGAACGAATCACAAAACATATATGCCAAACCTGGATTAGGGTTCATCACAATTACTAAATCAACTCTACTAACACAAGAACTAAACTATCCTGAAGGGATTAGGATCTAATATCACTTCCCCTCAAGCTGGTGCATAGATCAAGCTTTTTCTGACTTTTAGAATCCCCAGACAAAAATACCAAATATAGGGGTATTAAGTTAATGAGTCACACAAGAACGCTTTGGGAAAGAGAACTTGAAAATAGGCTAAGATGGGAAGCAACAGTACAGGAGAATGTATTTGGTTTTATGTCGAGAAGATCGACAACAGAAGCTATCTATCTATTAACAAGATTGTGTTGAGAATCAACACCAACTCTTCCAGAAAGTTCCAGCAGATTTGAGAAGCTCCCACGGAGTTCTTGATAATCCATAAGACTAAGAAGAAGCTTCTGGAAGATGTGGATTAATAAACAAGGATTCTTAACAAATAATCCTGATAGTTACTTGAAGCTTCCATTTACCACAATTGTAGAGGATCTAAACTACTTCTTGAAGCTTCCATTACCTACTCAAGAAGGCTATAAATAGAAGAAGGGTTTCATAGGGTTAATACTGTAATTAAGCCTGGTATTAAGCAGGTGTATGTTAGGCGTCAGTTTAGAAGAGATAAGGACAACTACCTGCTGGCATTTCCTATAACTGCATATGAGCAGTTAACCTTTTGTATAACTGCATGCGGGCAGTTAATCTTTTCTATAACTGCAGCAGTTAGCCTTTTCAATAAATAAGTGTCAGTGAAGTCTCATTAGGCAGTTTTTGGGAAGTTATGGTTTGGTAAAACTGATTCATTGGGAATCAGAATCATTCTCTTCTCCAGTTTGTAATTAATGTTTCAATCAATAAAAGTTATTCATCTATTTGTGTTCTTCTTCCTAATTCTCTATACTAGTTCTATCAGGGTTTGCTCAGTTAAAGCATGAAAAAGAGTTGAAGAGTCCAGCATTAGTTCAAGAGTGAGGTTAGTATATTGGTGAGGTGTGCTAGTGTTTATCGTAGAGTTATACCTTAGTGGTCGCTTTGTACAACGCTTTCAAATTGTAAATTGTATTTTGTTGAAGTGATACTAATAATGTTTATATTAGTGTTCATGCTTGTTCGCTAATTCCACTAAGGAGAAAGAAAGAAAGAAACTACCGTTGGGTAGATAAAGAGGCAGTCGGCCACAAAAGGTAACTGAAGAAACCAACCAGATGGCAAAAAGGATATATAAATTAGTCCCTCTAACCCATTTCAAGATTGACCAACTGTGTAAATATCCATACTCCCTAAATTACCCGTTTAATGTTTGGCCTCTATTCAAATTTAGGCCATGCGTTCATGGAGTATTTAAGTTTATAGCTTAAAGAAAAATTTCCCTACAAAGGAAATGAACCTCTTCAAGTGGAAAGGACCAAAATAGAAAGTGTCCCTCTTGAAGTAGGATGGAATAAAAGCGATATCAGCATAATGGATTTGAGCTTCAGAAAAAAACCTTGAGGCCTAGCGAGAAATCCGAACGATCTTTGCATTCTGTATTAGTACAGGCAACGGGAAGAAGTGTAGACAGAAGGACTGTGAGGTCCTGCAATAGCGAAAGTGCAAACTTCATCATAAAAGAGAAAAACATAGGTTAAATGTACGCATATTTGCATGTAGTCACAATCAAAAATCATAGACATTAAGTACAATGGGTAGCTGATTCACCAACTAAAACAGCTACTCTCTCAGACCCAATGAAAAGGTGGGCATTGACTACTTGTCCAAATTAGGGAAACAGTTAAAAAAAAAGTAACATACTAAAATTCCCAGATCTTCGATAGCCACAACTGTTGTCGTAGTTTAATTTCACAGGTAATTCTAATTTACAAAGTCAAAGGCATAGTTGCTAAAAGTTCTCCTCCTAGGCCACGAGGCTCACAAGAAGCCCACTCTTCCCCCTCGCCTCGCTTGAGGCACGCCTCTTGAAAGAAGCTTACTCCTTGGAGAAGGGTTTGTTTCCAGTGTATATATTATTCAAGGTTGCAAGCAATATTCGGTAATTAGTCAGTAAAATATGCCCTAATTTGAAAAAGACCCTCTTATGACCGTAACACGGTGCAAACGTTCTAAAATATGATACTTCGTGACTGAATTTCAATTATTTTAACTATGGGTCTCACTAGTGTGAAGCCTGTGCCTTGCCTTGCACCTCGAGCCTAAGGCTCCAGAGATCTTTTGCACTTCAGGGGACCTTTCGCCTTTAATAACTATGGTCAAAGGGCATTAAATCATCAGGTAAAGAGAAGTTCCTAATAAAGGAAATATCTCTCTTTGTACGGGACAAAGTAATAAAGAAAGGCTAACTCTTCAGTTGGGATGGAGGACGTACTATAAAACCATAATAGTTTATTCGACAATGAATTGACCTTGAGGCTTGAGCACTTCATAACAAGCCTCTTTGCAAATTACAAGTGCGGGGGGAAATTTCCTGAAAAAACAAAAGCCAAAAACTAATGTGGCTTCCAAATGAGAAACCATTTAACAAAGATCGGACCAGGATTTTTTCAATGCAAGATATGAATGAAAGCATCAGCCTTTGAAATACAATCATTAGTCTTATCCATTTCAAAAATATATTTACCACACCATGCACTCCTTTTCCAAACCACTGGATTCACTAATCGACATAACTAGCAACCTTCCTTGTCAAATTAGAACAATCTACATACAAATTCCTGAAAGTTGAAAGTAGAGACAACCAATCGGCAGATCCCTAGTCACGCGAACATGTTTCCATCCACATACTAATACCTACTCTGATAAAAGTAAATTTTCTAATTTTACATCCATGGATCCAGATCTTAATAAATTGTGTTCTTAATTTTCCATATGTTGATCCAGATCTGAGGGAATTATATGGTCAAACTGGGTCATATATTAAGTAGATAGATACCAGTAACAGAGCCAATACAATTTGAGATGTTCCAGCGCGTGCGTATACACATACATCCATAATGTAAAACGCAGCACATATCATTCCACAACGAACAGAAGAAACAGCCATAACAATTGCTAACCTCGAATTCTAGCAAAGGACGCCTGCTTTCAGCGAGTAAAGAGGCATTCAAAAGGTTGTGGAGACTGCATGTAGCTAAAAAAGCAGCATCATGATCTTTCCTATACCTGCTCAATACAAAGGGAGGAGGGGGTGTCTTAATGAGATCATCATCATAGAAGTCTGGTTTTCAGGAACATGCATCGGTGCTCACTGAGAGGAAATAGAGAAGAATTACACGTAGATGCAAGGGTGAATGAGCAAATGCACCGGCGCCACACAGTATTTTTCTTGACATAAATGCTATGTAGATGGAAATGTAATACATTCAAAATGCAACTTTGGCAGTAGAAGGAACACTTTTATAGTAAGTTTCGAAGTAATAGGAAAATAATGCTTAAAAAGTTGACTCTCTGGAGTAAGAATTTCCACTAGGTAATCATTTACTCCTCCGTCCACAAAGCTGTCCTACTTTCCAGTTTAACTAACCCACCCACCACAACCCCTCCCCCTCCCCCTCCCCCTCCCCCTCCCACACACACCAAAAAGGGGGTAAGTCAAACATAAAAACTGAAGCTACAACTTTATTTAGTGTTTAAAATTCCTACTTTCCAAAAAAAAAAATGTTGTTATTATATGTTATATATACATACATGGATATATAAATATGTAACTTTAGTGCAATTCAAGATATATATTTATAATTTGAAAAAAAAAAAATCAGTGTAGAACTCTTCTCTAAGGACAAAAGGAATAAGTCATCTGCGGAAATCGTTCATTGAGAGGATACGGTTCGATAGAACTAAATCACCTAGGGTGAATTGGGCAAAAAAATTTGGAGTTCTCTGTGATCTATGTGACCTATGAAACTGAAAGGAAATTCTAGAACGGAGCTACTTGGAGAGCTGTACTTTATAGAACCATATTATGGTGAAAAAGAAAACGTAATCAACAAATCTAGCTGATGAGAGTGTTAAAATGGATTCAGAACTTGAACACATTAACACAAGAGTAAAATTATCTCCAAGTAGGGATAAAATGTAAAAGAACAGTTCGCTTAAAATGCTTTGAAACAATCAAAGGAATGATATTTTCATCATCTGCAATGCTAGTAGTTGAGTAGAAGACGATTTCATATTCTTTGACCAGAAAAATTTGGGAGAGAAATAGGGGTTCATGCACATGGCCCATGAAATTTGGAAATGGTTGAGCTGAGTTAAATAAAGTAACAAATTCAGTCTGCAACACACATGCACAGTCTAACAACGTAAACAGGCGAAAACACCATGTGTGTTTGGGTATCTCACAACTCCAGTATAGCTTGAATAAGTTTTGGTAAGGCTGCCTTCAACTTTGTACGTTGCACAAGACCAACCATCTGACCAAGGGCTTCAACAGCAGACGTACGAACCTGTTCCAAAAGAATAAATGGGCGACCAAGCAGGACCAAATGAGCAACGAAAACAACAAAAAGGCAAGCATAAATATGTCATATCATCAGAATTGTTTAGGATCATGGATCTTTCTCATAAATGAAGAAGTCCATATACTGGAGAGAGCAAAAAATAAATTATCTTAAAAGAAAGGAAAACTCCACATTGACAATAGTTTCCTAATATCTACAATCTGAGGAGAACTAATCTTCCCAATTGTACATCAGTAAAGCCCACAGAGAAGCTAATTGGATGTCTTAATTTATCAAAAATAAACCCAGAAAGAAGATCTGGATTCTTGGTTATATTTAAATTCCACTCTGTACAGATCTTCCGAAGGATCAGAAGGAAGGGAGGGCAGGAATCGCATTTCCACAAAATTATGACGTCCTTACCATCCCCAAGGAATTGTATATCTACAGAAAAATTCTTCACCAAGGAGCTTAATACTTCTGGCATAAACACTGTGTCAAGAGCATAGCTTTCAACAGCCAGAAAAAAAGAAAAGGATGAGAATGAAACTCGACACACCACGCTGCAGGAGGTTTAACGAAATAGTTTCGGGAGTACTTTAATATCCCAGACATGTATATGAGCCTAATTATAAACACTGATGATGCAGTTCTATAGCACTTTATCTGGTGTGATCAGGCTATTATATCTTCTTTAAAGTAGTTCCATAGTGTTAGAAGTAATGGGAATAATGGCACAATATTGTATAGCATTTGTATCTAGGGGGCTTTATGGGTAGAAGTACTCTCTCTCTCTCTCTCTCTCTCTCTCTCTCTCTCTATATTTATCTATATAT
>JAOWAN010000014.1:6152248-6175001 GCA_028566635.1 Lobelia cardinalis
CTCTCTCTCTCTCTCTCTTTTTGGTCAATTTTTTTGTATAAAAATCAAAACCAGAAGACAAGTTTATGCATAAAAAGCTGCATCCTCTTGCAAAACAAAATACTAATTTAACTTCAGAGCAACTTCAGCTCATAGTTTCAATAGGCCCATTAATGCATATACACAGAAGTTAGGGGAGTATCTGAAAAGTCCAAATCGGCAGATGGCAGCGACTTTGATGCCAGATTAAGGGGGGATGACAATCCGCTTTGGGCTTTGGGATTCTGGTCAGCCTACGTTGATAGCACCTGGATCTAGTCTGGCTGATTTGGTGGTACTGGACATAGCTGGGTGCAGAAGCATGACCGGGAGTCTCAGTGGCACTCAGGGAGGACGACACGATCTCTGCCATGGGCATGATGGGTCAGGTGCTGAGTGATTGGGTCCGAGGTGAGAAAGCATCACCGATGGTAAGGTTTGGAATGGTCAGTGGTGTGTGTTGTCGTCTGGAATGGTTCAATTGGATGGTTAAGCTTTTCTTTGCTCTTATCCCCTCCATGAATCCCAGTTGTCTCCTCCCCAAGTTGTGTATTCTCCACCACGCATTTTCTCTCCCTCAACCATGATGATTTTATCATTCTAAATTACTTTTGTTATGCATGAATTTTTGGTGGTCATCCGGTGGTGACCACAGTTGGTAAGAAATTGGTGGACATCTTCCTCAAATCTCTAAAAAGAAAAACCTCGAGACGTGGTGAGCAATGGTGAATCAGTGATGTTCCCACGAAGGAATGGTTGTAGTGGTGGTGTTCGGCAGCGTTCATGAGTGATTGTTGGGGTCGGTGTGTTGTTGTGTGGCGGTGACAGAGGCGTCTCATGATTATGTAGGACCAACTGGATAAATATGGCTTGAAATGACATGAACCCGTAAGGATAAGACAGATTGGCTGGAGCCTGGAGATAAGGGATAATGATGGAGGATGGAGAGGTTCAGAAGATGGCATAGAATGGTGTGAATTGGACAAGATTGGACGGAGCTAAGTTATGCTGACTGTGTTTGGGCCCTGGTTAAGAGCTTACGGATTGGGTTAGGTCGATTTTGTCGTTATCTTGTTTGGCTTGATTTTGTTTTGTGTTTTTACTTGCTTAATATTATCTACTGTGCATAGTTAGTGTCTTCATCGCCTATGAGGTGAATGTAAGTATTAGAGGGGACCTATATACTAGTTTTTCGGTGCGGGACCGGAGTTCTTCAAAACTGTAAGTTTCACTGATCAAATCACCTAGGAAGCAGGACATACCAGCCACAACGCTTCCGTGTTGAGCGCCTAGTAGGTCTTAAGGATTTCCATGGTTCTCCTTTAGGATTGAAGTAGTCTTGGATGGCTAGTTATTAGGTTCATTCATTGCAAGTCTTTGGTCTTTATTGCTCCTTCGGGGGGAAGGCGTCCTATTATTGTAAAATTTTCTAATATTTTCAATTATCAAAATTAAATAAAAATGGGGGAAAAACAATAGAAGGATGACAGCCAATGGAACATGCCCATTTAGGGAGTTTCTGTAATTAAGCATATTGCATGACACAAAAACAAATATTGTGTTTTTAACTTTTTATACTCTGACGAATACATGTTGGATACAAATAGCCAATTCATAAGACCGAACACGGTGACGCGGCCACCAAGGAGATGACACATCCAACCGACTAGAAATTCAAATGCACCCACCATGATTGTAAATTAGACAGAAGCAGCAATTGGTTAACAGCCACCCAAAACCTCACTGTACATTGCACCTTACTCAACAAGCCTTGTAAACCTACTTGGGATACATGATGAATTATGAACAGAATGGATAAGCTAGATATATGATTAAGATTAGCTTTCAGTTTAAAATGAATGTGGGTTCACTAAATACTAAATTGCATTCTACATTAAGAGAGTTTCTCTGGAGTTTAAATCTGCTTGTGCATTTAATCCAATCAGGAAGAATGGCAACTCCAGTATCATGTCCTTTACTGGGACTTCCTCCACTAAGGCTCTGTTTGTTTCACGGAGAAAGAATTGTTTGTGCTCTGCTCTCCGGAGTTTGGATACAACTCAACTAAACTCGGCCTTTATTTCGATTACGTGGAATCAACTACTTTTCACCACACGTTTCTGCATCACATTCCACACTGGTTCACATCCTTCCGTTATGTTAACCTCCATGCTCGTTTCAGTCTTCTCCTACCTCTAGTTTGCTTGTTGATAAATATACAACCATCCTGTTATCCAAACCATCTTCGTTGGTTACGGTGACTTTTACCATCTCTCGCATAAGTTCCTTCAGATTTTATTCTAGTTTTACCCCTTTATCCATCTCAGCATTCTGATTTTGACTAGACTCATGTTGTTAATATGTTCTTTCTTATTTGACCAATCATGGGTCTGGCGGATGTCTTATAGAACCTTCCTTAAGCTAGTATACACCTAGCAATAACACTGTCATGCACTTCTCCACTTTCACTGCCCACATTTCTGCTAGGACTAACACCATCTATAACCTGCACATTTTGATTAATAACCAACCATAATAACCCAAGTTTTTCATGTTGGGGGTATTTATAGGATTCATTTTTCGGGTATCTACACCAGCTTACCTAACGCATCCCTCCTCTATAAAAATGAACAGTAAGAGGAAATTTTAAAAATGTACACTGCTGAAAAGAATGAACACACTCTGATACAGCCTAAGCCTAAGAATTTTATTTTAATGCTTTCAGTACACTCTTTTAATTTAATCTTTGTTGTTTCGTTCAAAATTTAGTGTTGTAAAGAAAGGAGCAATGAAAGTCCCTCATACAAAAATCATTAATTCTCTTATTTTCTTATTCTATTTTTCAAATCAACAACTTTGATTCACTTTATCACTTATTCTATTTCTTATGTTTTTCTGATTACATATATTACTCATAATCTCTAAAATTGATATATGTTTATATATAGTCGCATACTCATGCCTAAATTTTTAAGCTTGCCCTACCTGAGAACCAGTGTCTTTGTGGACACTCAACACTCATATCTGTGGCTACAAATCACAAATATTTGTCAAGTTCAGTTGAGAACATTGTCTGGTGATTTCAAAGGAACAGTTATACTGATTAGCCAGAAAATTACATCACATAAATGTTATTCGGTACATTCTCAAAAAAAATTACATGGCATTTGAAGCGATGTCCAACACATTTTCAAAAGATTTACCTAAAATTTGAAGGTAGAATGTTTTCAAATTCCAGGTCCATTTTACCAAGTCATATTCCAGAAGCTGTTCAGGTTGTAAGCTCTAACAAACTAAACCTAAGCCCCAAGCATAATGCACAACAACCGGAAATGCTAACAAGTGTCCCATGGCAGTGGTGGTTAAGCACCTAGTATTCGAAAGGCTTTGCATGGAAAACAATCCCTAGAACATGGGAAATTTCCCCTGTGAATTGAAGTTATGTAGAACATCATTAGAAGTAAACTTTTAGCAAGTTCACAGCCGGGATTTCTTAAGATGATCCATACAAAGCAATGTAAGTTTTCGTCAAGTTTAGCTGCTATACAATCTTGGAAGCATTTTCTATTAGACTAATAATTCACACGTTAAGCAAAAATAAAATGTACATCCTGAACTGAGCTTTATTAGAAATGGAAATAAAGAAACTAATTCAAAGAGGAGATAAGAAAATGCAGTAGAATACTACTGATGCAATAACATGAACAAAAAACTAATGATCATAAGGGAAACAAACAATATATTGCTAACTTGAACGTGCCTTGAGATCCCGTGAAGTTGCCCAAACTCTCAATAAAAGCTCAAACGCAGAATCCAGGAAAGACCTGCACTTGATTAGCCATTTATTAGAGCAAGAATAAATTATGTGATAAATCAAAATTATATTTTAAGCCAAAAATAAGCAAATAAATAATCTTACATCACATCACCATCAAGAGCTGGAAACAAGGTGAAATCCAGACGATACTGCCAACAGGCTTGACACCAACATTTAAAAGCTGGAAAAGAAAAACAACTAAAACCTTGGTACCAAATATAAGGGGAAGTGATAATCAATAAATGGGCTGTTTGCAAGAATTCCACATTCAGAAGTTACTACAAGTTATAGACCAGGACTGGGGTTGATGACCAAATCATAGAAATCAAATTAGAGTGCAACGGGGCAGCAGTAAATAACTGAAACAGGTATGTAATCCAAAATGATTAATCTATGATATCATTGTTAAGAATAGGTTAAGTCTAGTAACAACGCATTATCCAGGTATTGAGGTCAGGGGAAAGAAAATAATATAGGTCTTTAATAAGGAACTATCATGCCCTTCATTATTTTTATATTCGTGTTGACTGGTGACCAGTTTGAATACTACTTTTCACTCTCATTTCCCATGTTTCATTTCGCTGTTGCTTTTCATACTATAGAAACTTCACGATAATGAGAATTAACATGTCCTTTTTGCTTCCATGAAATGAAGGTGGTGGTTGGATGTCATTAACTAATTTGACCACAAGTTACAACACATCATTAGTTTGTAGAAGCAAAAAACAAATTTATATTCTTTAGTGTAAGGATGTATGTGTTTGTGTGTGTGTGTGTGTGTGTGTTGACGTACACAAACATGCATATACATATATATACATACATACAAAAAAAACATGGAAAACTCCACAAAACCTAGCCTAAAGAGAATAGTGATTAATATAATGTTGTCTTAACACACACATCTGGATATAATAATAAACCATACTGTCTTAGATTAATGATTAATATAATATTGTCCGAGGATAGTGATTTAACTACCTAAAAAAATGGACAGATCATTTTATATTACGAAATATCCTTTTATTTTTAAACTGTAACACTATTTGATAAAGTTACTATTGTTTCTTTTAAAACTAGAGGGTTCCTAAAAAATATCTACTAATTTTGTATTTAGTTATTTCAACGCAGATTATACTCGTAAAAGAACTTACTTTTTTCTCTCCAATTAATAAAGTTCCTAAAAAATTTTCACTTTTAGATTTAAATTTGTTCATTGTGAGTTGTACTCCCTCTTAAACGCCCACTTCATTTATTAGGAGTACAGTTCATAGAGGAACTTTATTAAGTATGACAGAAAAAGTAAGAGGTTGAGAGAAAATACAGGAACCAAAAGAATAAAATAAAAAACATTGAATTCAAAATTAATGAAGAAAAATAAGTTTAGAATATGAATTTTTAATCCAGATTCCTTAATAATTAAATACTGAAATTTTAGAATTATTATAAGTAGTAAAAAAGGGACCCAAAGATTTTTGGCTATTAAATAGAGGTTAGTTAAAAGCATAAATGATATTCCTAATCTTAAATTTTTTTTAATTAATGTCATTGATATGGTTTTATCCATAAAATGATTGATGTCTAATTATAAAACTAATAGATCATGAAAATTATATCGGACAATATTGAAATACATAAATCAATTAAGGGATAAAACCATAATGTTTTTTTGTTTTTTGATAAAAGGAGAATATTCTTAGAAAAGAAAGATGTTAAAAAGAAGGCAAAAACAAGACATCCACCTAAAGCTAAAAAAAAGGCTGGAATAAGAAAAACAATAAAGCCGCTTTCCAATCTCTGGGACAATCTGTTCAAGACAACCCTAAAAAGCTCAAAAACACAAGGCCTAAACAGAAGATTTCACAAATATCTTCTCTCACAAAAGCAAGAGGTAAATCAAAACCTCTGAAAATCAAAGAATTCCTCTCAATATAGATGTTCCACAACAAGCTGAAAACAGCACACCCCCACAACACTGAAGCACCCCTCAATTGACCGAAACCCAAATCTCAATCATACAATAATCCTGCACCGAGTGAGGCCTTATGCATACCTCTTCTTGCACTACAAACAACACGTCCCGAAGACGTCGACCCATAGGAGAATGCAAAAACAAATGCTCGTTGGAGCCTCACTCTCCCATACACATAACACACACATCAAGAAAATTATATTAGAGTATAATGAAATACATAAAATCATTTTAGAGATAAAACCATATTGTCTTTTTTCTTTGATAAATGGAAGCTTCAGCTTGTATTCATTGAATTACAAACTTCCCATACTCCGATAGAAAGATGTTACAACGAAGGCGAAGAAGAGATCCGCCAAAAGCCAAAGAAAAAAGGCTGAAATAAGAAAAACATAAAAAGTACACAAATTAGTGTAAAGCCGCCTTCCGGTCCCTAGAAATATCTGCTAAAGCTCCAAAGTTTTGGTATAAAGAGAAGACTCCACACATATCTTCTTCCATAAAAGCGAGATAGGTAAATCACGACTTCTGAAAATCAGAGAGTTCCTCTTAATCTTGATGTTCTAAAACAAACTGAACACAGGCACACCCCCAGAAACACTGAAGCATCCCACGATCGACCAAAATCCAAATCACAATCATACAAAAATCTTGCACCAAATGAGGCATTATACATACCTCTCCCTGCACTACAAACAATACGTCCCAAAGACGTCGACATATAGGAGAATGCAAAAACAAATGCTCATTGGACTCATACTCTCCCATACACATAACACACACATCTAGATATAATAATAAACCATATTACCATAGATGAATGATAAATATAATATTGTCGTAACATCAGTAGGGTAGTATCATTTGTGGAAAGAATTTTCAAATAGAAAAAATTATAAACCAAATGATAAAGCATTATAGTTTTTATACCACTTTAAATATTTTGAGTAAATAATACTTGCTATATTGAAGATATAGTAAATAATACTTACTATATTGAAGATATAGTAAATACTAAATCATGAAATGTTTCTTGAATTGTTTTAACATCTTATGTTAAAGAAATTATATCCAAAACCTTGTAAACTAGCAACGATAACATAATAGTTAATTTTCTAATTTACTAGAACACAATTCCTGATACAAGTAGCAAATGAATAAGAAGAATCATTTGGCTACTATTAAAGTTTATCTAGGCACTCTAGATTCTCATAATTGTTTCCATGAGATGCTAAATAAAAATTCTCATTCTTGGAATAAAGATAAGCAAAATCATCCGTTTATTTCTATTAGCTTTTCCCATGAGCAAATCTTACTTTTTCTTGTCAAGTAAATGTATAAGTAATAAAATTAATTTCAATAAACATTTAATTAAGAAAGAGTAAGGGTGTGTTTGGATGAGTAGTTTTTGATTTGGTTTTTGAGTTTTTGTAATGATTAAAGTAAAAAGTAAGAGAGAGATAGATAGAAAACTTGTGGGACCAATGAGAGAGAAAACTTAAAAACTCAAAAACTTTGGTAAAAAATACCCAAGTGAACACACCCTTACTCTTTTTAAAGTATAACATTGAATGAAAAGCATGCCCATTACAAAATGCATTCGTCATTATACTTTTATACATTAAAATATACATTTCACATAATTACATGATTAATATATTTTTAACTCAATTTTGGAACAACCTTCGAGTCAAAATTTAGAAGTTATTCTACTTCGAGATGCATTCACCAAAAAAAATATTGTCTATGCATTCACCACTCCTATTTCAATCATTTAACCTTACATGTATTTATGTTGTCAGCAATCGTAATATTCACTATGCGTGCGAGCACACCTGTGCAAACTACTCCCTCCATTTCAAAAATGCCGTTTTAGCCTTATGCACACAAATTAAGAAATAACACAGGTTGACAAGTTTATCCCTATTAAAATATTAGCACTTTGTTGAAAGAAGACACATACTATCAATTATAAGATAGTTGGAATAAATAAGGGCATGAAAGGAAAATTGTGGTAAATATGCATTATAAAACCTAAAACGACCTCCTTTTTTGAAAACAACTTTTTAAAGCTAAAATGACATTCTTTTTGAAACAGCGGGAGTAGTACCTAAAAAGCTCTTAAAGGAAACTCGAACAGAACTAGGATGGAAGTTATTTGCTGGCTCCAAGCCTCTCACTTTTGTCAGAACAATCTAAAATTAAAGCACTTGCTAAGTTTCGGCAGCCTAGGGTGCCTCTGACTCCAACCCCTCAATCTTAAAGGAATGCTGAGGAAGCAACCTGATTAACGTATATTTATGGGAGTACTAATTTGCAGGTGGTCAAGCACAAAGGCCACTAAACCATCATGCAAGATAGCCTAATAAATACCTAGATTATTTTAACAAAACCATAAAATGCACTAGGTACAAGTTTGTTTCAATGACAGGCAGGCATAATACACTCAGAATAAAATCAGAAGGAACTAGGAAAGTGAGATTTTTATACCATTTGCAAAAATTGGTCGATGGACATCTCTCACATTTCCCAGAATGGGCAGAACCCGTGAAAGAACACCTTTAAGTCTTGGGACAAACTGCAAAGCTTTAAATGAAATTTCATGACGGAGAAGAAACCTTTAGTTTAAGAACATAAATTCAAAATCATCTAAGCAAATGCCATCCTATCTAGGATACTGAATAAAAGCAGTAAGATTGACAACCTACCATCAGAAGTAGCAAAGTCTGCAAGTATTTGAACCATAGCTGGAAGAGCTGCATTCTGTCCAGAGAAATGTTGAAAAATCTCTTCCATCATCTGCAAAGAAGATAAACAACACACACTATTCAAACATAATAGTCGCATTTTGCCTGTAACAACGCATGAAGGAGCTCGCTTTATGATTTTTCAAAGGAAAAAATATTCAGCATAGAAATGAAGAATCCAACGGTAAAGACATGACACAAACAGACACGCAACAACCAAACAAGAAAAAGGACACTTATGAACAGGATGCTGGCGATCCAAAACCGCCTTCCAACCTCTTGTCAAATTGGTCAAAAGTAAACCTCTAAATATCCGCAATGCCTTGGCCCTAAGAAACCACAAATAAATACACCCCCAAAGCAAGTTAAAATTAAGACTCATGATATAACAAGTTTCTCAACCATTTGCCCACTAGTAAAGATTTCTGCAGGACCAATTTTTTGGTAACAAGAGTTCGCGCCTCTCTCCTCCTTAGACTTACAAACTATATTCCACCCAACCAAATACTCCATCATTCAGTGAGCTCCTTCCCAAAAATCTTCTGACCCTGTCAGCAATCATGATCTGGCCTACAAACAGTGAAAATAAAGAGGATCTTGCGGAAATGAAATATGATCAAAGGAATACTACCTCTAAAAAATATATATACACTCATGTTCAACTTGAGAAATTTTAACGATGGATCCCTAGAGGAATTTTCCCTAGGAGTTTACCGAAGGAATTTCCAGATGAGACCGAAACATAACTGGAAAGTTGAACATTTAAATCCACAAATGGACTCAAATACATTGTTGTTGGAGACATGTCTAGGCTCAATGCTGGCCTCAAGTGCCTTGTCTGTCATAGGTGCTTTGTCCATTAGGTGCGCCTAATGCACCGCTGCTCCAAGCTCAAGGCATTATCTAAGAACTCCATAATTTTGACAATTTCAAACCATTTTATAATTGTTCTAATATATAGGACTAAGCTTAATCATTGCGGATTTCTATCAAAGTCCGGGAAATGAAGAGAAGACCTTATTGTAACAATTTCATGAGTTCTCATTAGTAGAATGCACATAGATTCTAATGAAGCTGGTGAAATTCTGACCTACAAATAGTACTAGACGTGGAAGTGAACTTGCTACTTCCTGATATATGTGATGCAACAGTGAATCACAACAAAACTGCTTCGACTGTCTGCACCCCTTTCATGGGGCTAACTAGTTCATCCACTAAAGATGCGGATCTAAACGTAGACATCAATAGCAAGTTGAGGGGGAAACACTTCCGAAGAAATTGATGCGCCATGGTTGGGTATCTACTACTTTTAACTTCTATTTCATCGTTCACAGGTTCCTAATTTGATAGCTCATCTGCAGCTTTTCCTAAACTGCCTGCCTCCTGCTTTCGTGTTGGCCCTGGGAGAGCCTTCTTGCCTCACTGACCATTGGTTCTTAGCACGCCTAATAGCTTAATAAAGCTAATGGTAAGAACTTTTTTTTTTTTTGGATAAAAGAATAATATCAGTGATAGAGAAAGAATGTACAAAGAAAAGCAGACAAGAAATCCACTAAAATCATCCAAACACAACAGATACACATGAAATTACTCTATAGCAGTTTTCCAATCTCTAGCTAAATCTCCCAAAGACAAACTCTGAAAAGCTAATGGTAAGAACATTATTCTTCTTAAAGCGCTTGACACCCAAGAAATTGAAAAGGATGGTATCATATGCAAACTTCATATAGAAAGACTTTCACCCCTCCCACATCTAAACCTTCAATGAGTCGAACCTCCTCCCACCTTAGGGTCGACTGAACACATCAAACACAAGGGTCAGAAAGGTTCGGAGATTAGGATAAAAGAGATATATGTAATAAACCAAAAGGTATCCTTACTTGGCTCCTAATAATATTAGCAGGTCAACCTCCTCCTACCCTTTAATACTACTTAATACATCAACCACAACCACCACAAAAAACTGAAGAATTGGGGAAGTGAGGTTCCGCGGCGGCAAACTTGAGGGTCTAAAACAACAATTCAGAGCTTTCCATTGATACTAGCGCACAATATCTCATATTGTTTGCTTGACATACATAGTTGGGTCCTTGTTTAACAGCTTAAGGTTTTAGATCAGTGAGATACTTAACATGGTATCAAAGCTCTGGTACGGCACGGTCTTGAGTTCAAGTCAGCCTGCTTGCATTTGTTACCCGCATTATTGTGAATTTCAGAATTTGTGAGCGCCGAGTGTTAAAATTATTGGATTTCTTAAATGACATTTATACCCGTCAATTATTGGATAATTATTTGCTAAAAACAAGTCTGAATTTAGGTACTACAATTAACTATAAAAAGGTTATAGTTCCTATTATTTGGGATTCAGTTACAAATTCTTTTAGTAGAAAATAGAAGTTTTATTGGAAAGAAGATGCAAGTACAAGAAAGTGGACTAGAGATCCACCAAAAATATCAAAAGCCTATACGGCTAAAAACAAAAATACATCCAAGCTAAAGACACAGGGAGCAAATAGCAGCTTCCTAAACTCTAGTAAACTCCACTAGAGGCAAACTAGCGAATGCTCCTGCACATCACACCCATGGAGAGGTCTGAGCAAATCCTCTCCCATAAATAGTAAATGATAACTAATGATCTCTAAAGATCTGGGAATACCTCTCTTTCCAAATGTTCCACAACAAACTAAACACTGAACAACTCCACGAGATCTTAGGGTCCTTAACCCTGCCAAATCCCTCGTACCTTGTCAAACACAATTCATGTATAGTTTGAGGGATACAACCATATTCCCCTCTCACTGCAAACAAAAGACCCCCAAAGACGCCATGTCACACGGCATTAAAAGAACAAATGATTGTGAGTCTCGATGTCCCTCAAGCACATAACACAAATCTGGAGATAAAGCCTTATACGGCCGTCACTGTTGCCTCCAATTATTAGTATTCATACGATTATCAGCAATACACCAAACAAAAACCTTGCACTTAGCGAAACCTTAGATTTTTAAGTAAAATTATGAGGAAAGACAATGAGTCTCTGGTCGAAGAAGAAATCTCATAACCAATTTGACAGAGTAAAAGCCTGAAGATTCTAGAAGCCAAGATCGATGTTCTGGAGCATCAAAAAGGCTAAAGGAAGACAGTTGATCAAAAAAATTTGTAACCTCGATGGACTCCGGATAATTTAGGTTCCTTCAAAATGGAAATCTCAAGAGAAACAACCCCCTCCCTAATCAAGAAAAAAGAAATAGGAGCCTCATGAGCTTCTGAAAAGACGGAACAAACAAGGGTAAGAAATTTTAAGAGGAAAATCCCCTACCCAAATCTTCCCAAAATCGAATGTTGCCCATCCCAACACAAATCTAATATGGGGAATGAAAAGGTGATACCATTTATAAATGTACTTCCACGGGCTAGCATAGGTGAGGGGAGAACAATAGATGCATCCCAGCCGTTCCAATGTGAACCGAACTTGCTTCGAACAACTCTACGTCAGAGAAAGTAAGACTCTAAAGGGAAACGCCATAACCATTTGCCAATAAGAGAGATATTCTGAAACACCAAGTTCCCAATCCCAAGACCTCTTCCTAAAGAATTTTCACAATATCCCAGGATACCAAATGAACCTTGCTAGACTCACCTGTCCCACACTACAAGAAGCGACGCATAATACCTCGAAATGCTTGACCACCCCGATAACTTGAAGAGAGACATCAGACATGTAATTAATAGGGATGCTCAAAAGACAGCCTCGATCAAATACACATTCTTAGAAACACTAGGATCCCAGCCAAGAACTAGAAGCCAAAGGTTTCCAACCTAAAGGTTCAGTTACAATATTTATGGGGGTGTTGTACAATTTTGTCGGAGGTGCCTAAAGAGTTCTACAGGATTTAATATTTTGTATAGTTAGACAATCCAAGAGTTGAGAGAGAGCGAGAGAGCATGGATTTCCTTCGTAGCAACAGCGGCACAATAGCGGAACGGACGTTGACAGCTGCACTTAGAGGTCAAGAGTTCATGGATTAATACAGCATTTAACCACATACTTTGGATAAGTGCTAGGTAGCATTATAAAAGTGGGCTATTTGGATTAGTTTAACTATTTTACAAGTTTAATTAAGTATAGTGGGTATACTGGATCAAGGGGTGAGAGATAAAGAGAAGGAACTCTCTTTGTGAGGAATCTCAATTATAGAGAATCCTTGTCGGTTGCAGACTTAATGTTACAGTTGTCTTCTTTTCTTCCTTCGGATCTTTAATCCAATCGTCGAATTTGGGTTCCTGATCATGTTGTGTCCTTTTCTGTGAAGTTTTTCACTAAAGTTCTTAGCCCACATATACAATTTAACTTTCCTCTTTACCATTTCATTTGAAAGTCCAAGATTTCATTTAAATGTATAATCTTCTTGGTCTTGGTCGTTGGAATGCTAAAAATTGGCGGCATAGGAGACATCTGAATATGTAAATCTCTCCATATTTGTGTGTTATGTGCATGGGGGCTAGTGAGTCTCACGAGAATTTGTTCATGCATTGCTCTATGGCTCGAAGTCTTTGGTCCAGGTTGTTTGGGGTCCAGGCTGAAGATTCGTGTTATACCTCGTGGTGTGGAGGAGTTCTGCATGGTTAGTCATTTGGGTTTTGATCGATTGAGAAATGCCTCTGCGTTGTGGGGTTGTGCTGTTTTCAGCCTATTGTAGAATATTTGGATTGACGGATGCTAAACAAAAGGTTGAATTATTGCATAAAGAAGAGTTGTAAACTAGAGGACTTCTTGTTAGAGTAGGAATATCTCGGTTTTTATCGTTCGTTTTGGATTTTCAGAAATCGAGAGTTATCGCTTCCGTGGTTGTGGGAGAAGATGATTGTCAATCTTCTCTTTCGGCTAAGAGTTGCGGCGCTTTCCAGGGTTTGTCTTGGGGAGATTGGCCAGAGCTTGGAAAGCAGTTATAAAGTAATATGTGTGAATTTGTTGTTTTTGTTTTTTTTGGTGGATTACATGTCCGCCTTCTTTGCACCTTCTTTCTCTATCAATGATATTCTTCTTTTATCCCAAGTCCAATTGTGTGGATTTAAGTGTGTTTGTATGATCAATGAAAGTAATGTTTGGTTAAGTGAGTGTGTGCTTTCCTTCAGTATATTTAGTGTATGTGCATCTGTTAGTATGTCAGTATAGTGTGTGGAAATCAAGAAGGTTAGTAAGTGGATCAACCTAGTGTCACATAAGTTACATTAAATTTTGAGTAAGCTATCATTGGTACAGAATGTTGATTTAAGAATATTAGTAACGCAAATACTAGGTGAATAGTAAAGATGTAGTATCATATTAATGAGGCGGAAAATTTTTCCTTTCTGAGTCTACAGTTTTCATGGTACAGGTTTGAGGACGGGACCATAGAATTTGCATAGATTTCACTTTGTAAAGGTAAGGAATATCACTTCTTTAAGTTATCTTGAATTACCATTATTTTCGCTATAGGCTTCCGCAATATTTTATCGAATTCCGTTCTTAAAAATGTCTGCTCGACCTCATGTCGAATTTTGATTTGCTTCCGTTCGTAAGCTTTCTGTTCTAACACATTAAGAACTTTTTCATTGTCCTTCCATCTTACTTGCGAGTCTTAATCACAGTTTTGTACACGTTCCTTTTAAATTTCTGTAAGATGTGTACCTTTGCATGTTGGTCACGACCTTATAAACCTCCACGTCGTAACTCAAATAACTGAAGTACATAGTTCCTTCAGATGTGTACAAATCGAAGAGCAATATTTTATAGGCTTCCGCAATATTTTAGATAATTTCTTTATGTTATCTTGAATTACCATTATTTCGCTATAGGCTTCCGCGTGACATTTTCATTTTGGCATGTTAAGGCATATTTATATGGGAATTGCAGTAAAAAGTTATCCAGATATACCATTTTGATACCTCTTTTGGGTTTTTGTTTTGATACCCCTTTTGGGATTATGTTTGCTTGGGTCTTTGACAACTTAGTTGATCATAGCTTATGTGAATAATTTTATTATTATTAGCCGGTACGGGACAGATGGTAATAATCGAGTTATTCGAGTCTATCCTTGATTATGTTTCCTAGGACTCTTATTTTTGGAATATGCATAAAATATTTTGAACGCAATTGACTTCTTGTTTATACGAAAATGTCTTTGTTCACACGTCCACCACTCCTTAGTAACCGAAGTGGCGCGTGCACGAACTGTATGACCTTACTGAGCATTTTTCGCTCATTCCTTTCATCTCTTTTCCCTTCCAGGTAATTAATGAGCCGCCTGCTAGATTGGCTAAGTTGGAAGACTTAGAAAATTGTTCTTTGATAGTGGTTCGGACATTTGCTCTTCGATTTGTACACATCTGAAGGAACTATGTACTTCAGTTATTTGAGTTACGACATGGAGGTTTATAAGGTCGTTATATATTTCGAGATTTTTGTTGGTTAGCTTTATTTTTTATGCGATGTAAATTTTGTAGTGCTTGAGAATATTGATGTGTAAGACAGAACTTTTGGGACGTAACACCCCCGTTGAGCCATGTTTAGCTAACTCTCCACGTGTGAGCGAGTCCCACATGAGGTGGAGTGTTGGCTTGCTACACATAGTTGAGTCGTTGTCTAACAAGCTTTTAGATTAGTTGGATAGGTAACACTAACTTCGGAATCATTTACTCCGACATATCAGCTATAAAACCCACAGCATACGAGATACCCTGCAGTAAAACCCAATTACACATGGCCGAAAACCACCACTTAGGTCCCCGAATATAGAAAAGATACGGTGAGAGACCGCCAATTCTTAACCAACAATACCCATCTCAGAATCTATGCTTAAGTGCAACACTGCTCCTCCTTAACGATTCATAGCATATTTTCACCTAACCAATCCGCTCCTCCTCATCAATTTTTCCACAATAATACCTCCTTTTGAACAATAGTAACTAAAAGAATTTAAACTTTTTGAAGTTCAAGTTGAAAAAGACTTCTTTCTAGGTAATCCTTGCCAACATATAGACACCTTCGTATATGTAATTCATATGGTTTTTGTCTACTCATATGCACCTAATATTTAGATACTTGTTGGCAAACAAACACCCTAGTAAGTGGTTCCAACGAGTGTGATTTCTAGCACATGTAGCACATACAAGCACCTCTAGCTCTCATACTTAAATCCAGGTAAATTTAAGAGTGAGGGAAGTTGAATGGTGGACTTTGAGAAAGTCAAGACAACTTACTAAATAGTTCAAATTCTTCTTGGAGGAGTGAAGTTGAGCCAAAGTAGACTTGGCCGGAAACTTCTGGCACTATCTCCCTTCAACCCTTTGAACGAACTATTGCAAACCATTCAGGAACATCACAGTTCCAAGAAACTGAAGAACACTACAGCCACAGGAAAGACAAGTAGAACCTAGAGCTCAAGAAAAGAGATGATCGACAAAAGCTCTAGAATGAGCAGGAGATGGAGAGGGAGTGGGAGTGGGAGTGGGAGAGGGAGAGGGAGAGAGTTATGAGAAATCCACTACTCATAATTCCTCCTAAACATGCGGCTATAAGAGAAAGTGGAACGAAATTTGGATATGAAAAAGGATGCTGAGTAGTTGAAAGCATCGAAAAGTCGACATCTCATTATCTCCATTAATTCTGTTGTCTTCTATGAAATAACTCGTGCCATGAAAACCCCAATGGCAAAGGAACATCAGTCATTCAATCTTCACAAGAACGATCTTCATAAACTAGTACACATCATATTCCATACCTCAGCAACTCACCTCTATGGAAATACAAACAACTTTCTGCTCAAGTAAAAGATCTATTCTTTTCTTCCTAAAGCCAATTCAAAGAATATGTAGTAAAGCAGATACGAACACACATCAAACGGGGGAAGGATGAGAGGGGGGGGAGAGAGAGAGAGAGATGTTAACTGAAGTTCAAAAAAAAATACCAACAAAAGTTTTCACATGTCAATTCTACAGTATATTTACACTAGAAACACCTTCAAAAGAAAAAGAGCTTACCAGATCAGGTAAATGTGAGCCTATGGCAACAAGTAAACGTGATGCAGCTCTTTGCCAGTTGGCGTTAAGCTCCTATAAACAAATAAATAACACAAGTATAAGGTGATCCATGAAAGAGTGCACAGCTGATTTTCCATAGTGAAGTACAGCATAATCTGATTGAGTAAAGCACTTCAATGTTTGTCACAATATAAAACGAATAAAATAAAAAATACAAGAGAAGAAAGGAATAAAAGAAAAATCTACTAATAGGTCTACAATACAGTCCCAAAGATCAATAATTACTAAAACTTTCAATAAGATTAATAGCTCCTACTGTATCAAGTATGAACCGAAACCGAAAGTAATTCTTAACATACTTAATAGTTTCCTTGCTCCCTGCTAAATTAATTCATCTCTATGCTTAATCTTTTCTATCAAGTCAGCCCTAAGTTCCTAACTAATACTAGACATCATATAATGTTAATAACATTTGAGTACTTCAAAAAACACTAAAACAGATTTTATCTTATTTTGATATGAGAATTTTCAAATCATACAGATATTAAGCTTAATATTAAATTAATTACAGTAAATTATCGTCCATCTTGGTGTGTTGTATGTAAGCACGCCTCCAATCTCATGATCACTTGCAGGTTAACAATATAGGGCATTATTCACTTTGAATATAGTGTGGTTGGAAAAGACTGGATTAATTGAAGTACATGGCATGATTCACATCCTTCTCAAAGTTCGAGTCAAAAAGGTTTTGGTAGGAATAAGATGTGATTTTTTTATTTTTTTTTGCAGAAGTATGGAATGTTTGCCGTATTATGGAGTGTAGGACCGAGAGGAACTGAAGTATTTTCAAAACTAACGAGTTGCCTTGGAATCTGCTCTGAGACAAACTGGTCCATATGGCTTCCCTTAAGACTTCGGCTAGGGGCGCATTCCTAGGTTTGCCATTTAAGAGTTGCTGAAGGATTGAAGAGCCTCTTTTCTCCCTAGCCTTCTTCCTTTTTCCTTCTAGCTTTATGCTTATGTATTTTATTTTGCCTTTTGATGAATGTGTCATCCATCCTCTTTGTTTTTTTCCCTTTTCCTAATTTTTTTTTAATATAAAAAATTTATTTAAAAAAAGTTAGTAGACTAGACAATAGCACTGAAAAGCCAATTTCCTTTATAGATATAAGAAGAATTTTATTAGAGAAAAGAAAAAGATATGACGATAGCCTAAACAGCCAAAAGAAAGAACTCCTCGCTCATATGCAGAAAAGAAAAAAAAGCAGAAGCAAACACTATCAAATAGCAGCTTTCCGATCCCTAGCCAAATCTGCTAAAGACAAGGCATGAAAAAACCCCAAACTCCTCCCCCATAGGGAAGCCTGAAAAGTAATCCTCTCCCAACAGATGGAACGACAACTCCTGACTTCTAAAAGTCCAAATATACAACTCCTGACTTCTAAAAAAATCCAAAAATACAACTCCTGACTCCTAAAAAACTCCAAAAATACAACTCCTGACCTCTTAAAATCCAAAATTTTCTTTCCATCCAAATGGTCAACTACAGGCTGAATATTGCCCAACCCCATAGAACTGAAACATCCTTACTGCAACCAAAAACCCCAGTGCCAAATCAAAAAGATAATCTGAATCATTCACGGTGTAATGCGCAATATTCTCTCTCCCCCCCACCCTCAAAGTAGGGAACTCCAAAGGCACCAAGACAAAGGGCAATGCAAGAACAGATGCTCGTGCACAAAACACATACATCCGGGGATAGAGCTCTATTAGGATGTCTCAGTTGCTGCCAATCATTGGTATCCAACCAGTTGAGAGCCACAGAGCATGCGAAGACTTTACACATGAAAGGAACTTCTGGACTTCCAAATGAAAGGATATAACGGAAAATCAATATGGGTTTGAGGACGAAGGAGGACTCTTAAGAATGATTTAGCCGAGAATAAATCACACTATACAAGAGTTCAATGCCGATCATCTGGACTACCAATTAGGTCATAACCAAGGAGTTCAACAATGTAAGACATCTATATATTAAAAAAACTCGAGGAAAAAATATAGAAAGGTGGTACTTTAGTGAGTATTAAAGAAGGAAGTGGTCAAGGGAGATAGATTGGCTGATCAAAGATTCGTACATTGAAGCTACCACCATAGATAGAACTCCACCTGGAGAGAGAGACTTGTGAATATCTATTATTCTATACATCAAAGACCGGCCTTTAACTCCTATCTATTTACTTGGGCGGAGATGCATTGATCGATTGAAGGAAAAAAAAACAGATGTGTATATATATAGCATGGTGCATGTCATTAGCGAATGACATTATCTTTATCAATGAAATGAAGATCAGAATTAATAATAAATTAGAAAAATAAGGAGATATTTTTAACAAAAATTTAGAAAAAAAGAATATAATTGATAGAGAAATAATGTATAAAAAAAGGTGGACAAGAAATCCACCACAAACATCGATACACACGAAATTACTCTGTAACAGTTTTCCAATCTCTAGCTAAATCTCCCAAAGACAACCCCGAAAAGCACCAAAACTCCTAGCCCATAAAGAGAGAAGATTGCATGGTAATTATCTCCCACAACAATGAAAGTGATAGTGGGGATCCTATGTCAGTAAAGAAAAAGGAGACGTAAGATCCTCACTTTGTTAGTAAAAAGTGCATCCAAAAAATTATGCAATAGCTGTATACCCACTAAGTTGTGATTGAATGGGAAGTTTCACATAATGGTAACTAACCCCTGCTACTTTATGGATCGAAATATTGAGCAATCAAGAAAGCGCATATTAACAAAATGAGTGATGTTGAAATGAGGATAGTAGATGTACAAGGCATAAAACTAGTAAAGAAAATATTTGGAATGCAAATATTCATGAGACGACTTGGAAAATAAACCGAGAGAAAACCATATAATTTGGAAAAATAAACCGAAAGACCTCTTGAAGCACGAAACCACTCCTTAGGCTCCCCATTAACCATGACAGAGAACGCGTAAGAGGAAAGACACCCTTGGATCCATCTCCGCCATCTGGTATCGAAGCCTTTCCTATCCATACTTAGATCAAGGAATCGCCAATTAATCCGGTCGTACGCCTTCTCAAAATATGATTGATGAATTAACCCTTTCCTGCCTCTCTCCTCAGGTCATCTACAACCTCGTAAGGACATTGACCTTCAGAGATGATATCACCCGATACCTCTCCAAGTCTTCGAGATTGCAATTTAGTAATGATCTTGTAAATGCTAGTCACAAGACTAATAGGCTGAAAATTCTTAATCTTGAGTGACCTTTCCTTTTTAGGAATGAGGGTTACGAACGTAGAATTGATACTATGGCACACTACCCCATTAGCATAGAACTCGAACATCATTCTCAAAACATCACCCTTAACAATGTCCCAACATGAACGGAAAAAAGCCAAAGCAAACCCATCAGGATCAGGCGCCTTATCTCCGACTAATTCCTAAATGGCTCAGCGAATCTCAATCTCCTCAAATGGTCTCTCTAACCCCATTGCCTTCTCATCCGAAGTAGGTCAATTCACAATATCCTCGGAATAATTTCCGTAAAAACCAGAAATCTCATTAAGTCTTCCATCTCTATCTCCTTAATATATTTTCGTCTACGCTTTTCGGTCGCCACTCTATGGAACAATTTGTAGTTGTAATCCCCTTCCTTGACCCACTTCACTCTCTCCTTCTAGCTCCAGCTTACATCTTCTTTAAATAAAATATCCTCAAGTTTCTCAATATGTCTAGACCGTCTATTCAATTCCTCAAAAGATAAACACCTACACTCTTTTACTCTATCCAACTCCTCAACTTCCCTAATAAGCTCACCTTTCCTCACCCTTATATCCCCAAACAATTCCTTACTCCCGACCTTTAACTTATCCTTCAAAAATCTCAACTTTCGCATCAAAACAAAACCTCCTCACCCCTCAACCATACACTTCTCCCACCAATTACTCACTAATTCTTTGAAACCCGTGTGATTCAACCACATGTTCTCAAAACAAAAAGGGATGGGATCCCACCGGATCAGTGGACTCGAGCGTTATCGGAAAATGATCCCCAACAATTGTAGGGAGATCTGGATGGACCAATTCGGGGAAAGTCTCCTCCCATGAGCTATTGGTAAGAATCTATCAATCGTAGTAGCAGCGTTCCTCTCCCAGACGTAGATCAGATGTTGATGGCATTAGCCAGAGGTAAATCGCGTATAATAAGGAGATATTTTAGAAACCAAAGGTTTTGAAAGGAGGAATAAAAAAAAGTTTAAACCGACTAAACATAAAGAGACTTTAGTGGGGTACCAAGGTTAAGTCAATCATTTCAGCTACTTAAGATCAATTATCTATGAAGATGGAAAGATAAGAGCTAACATGAGCAAGAGGATAAATTGAGGTCAGTAAAAAGTGCATCCAAAGAATTATGCAATAGGCGTATACCCACTAAGTTGTGATTGAATGGGAAGTTTCACATAATGGTAACTAACCCCTATTCTTTATGGAACGAAATATTGAGCAATCAAGACAGCGCATATTAACAAAATGAGTGATGTTGAAATGAGAATATTAGATGTACATAGCATAAAACTAGTAAAGAAAATTTTTTTGGAATGCAAATATTCACGAGACGACTTGCACCCACGGAAAATAAACTGAGAGAAAACCATATAATTTAGAAAAATATCACGTAAACCACTAAGTGTATCAATTAATAAGTGCGATAATATCAATATTAATATCAACAGGTTAGCTAAATAAAGGAAAAAACTAAATTTAACATGACAACCACAATATTAAATAAAACCATCAATGACGGAGTGTGGCTTAGATGATGGCCTTGCATTGGACCGAATTAAATTAAGAGAAACAATTTACGTAATCAACCCCAAATAATTAGGGAAAAGACTAAGTTAAGTTGTGTTGAGTATAACAATTGAGATCATTCCAATGCTCAAACTTCCCTCATTTGAACTCTTAACAAGTGCCCTTCGGGAACTTGTTAGCATTTTTCGTGCTAAGATTACCGGTGTCAACTATTATAACTACACATTCAATCGTACAAGTGATATAGACATCAAGGATATAAATGACAAAAGGTGACATCTTCAATTTCGCTTTTGAAACAATTAATAAAGGAAGAAAAAAGAGAATTTCCTTTATGGGTGTACGGATTATGCTTTGTTTTAATTCCCTCTATTCCATGTAAATACTCAAGTTTGGAATTTTCTTTGGCCAATTAAATTCAAATTGGACAGATAGTTATACAAATTTCCTTGTCTTTATGAACTATTATGGAGACAAATGCAGCACCTAATACTCAACATCATGTCGCCAACATCACACAATCAATCCACGAACTCAACCATGACGTGGAACATTATGAAGAGCATATTCTTCTGTGTACACAGATAAATGGTCATGATTCATACACTTCTACAGTGGCATTATTGTAAATAATTAGCATAGTTAATTTTGTTAAGCTGGGTATTAGATATAAATAGAGAGCGGTAGGGCAGTCTGTAAGTCAAAGATCTCCACATACTGCTTGATCCATTTCATTTCTTGATAAATATGCCATAGTTACTAATTTGACGTGTAAGAACCGATACGAAACCCTGATACCAAAAATGTGTATAGCAAATTAATTAATTCTTCAAACCCAAATCAAACAACGGAACAATAATACCAAACACCAATATCACAAACAAATAGTATGGAGGAGGAATGTTTAAATTTATTTATCTCACAATCTCAAACACTAATCCAAGGGCACACACTAACGACAAACTTGCCTTCGAATAAACTTGGCGGTCCTCTTTGGGCTCGGCCAACTTTGACACTGTTAACTCTAATTCTCACTTATAAATTAATCTCTCCTCATCTTTCAACCTATTACATACTCCTCTATTTACAGTTTTACACTAGTAATAATAAACAAAAACATTAACTGACAAGGACTCCTAACTAAATAATCATTCAACCTTAGACTAGTAAAAATTATTCCTTCTACAATAAGGCAAAGTAGTTAATCTCGGATAGCGGCGCGTAGCGGCCGACCCTGAAAGTGGGATAGCGGGATAGCGGATAGCGGGATGACCGCTATTTGATTTTTTAAATATATTTTAATATAATTAATAATCTAAAATTATAT
>JAOWAN010000014.1:6210473-6236422 GCA_028566635.1 Lobelia cardinalis
ATAACACGTATATGTGCATAATTTATAACATATATGTGCATTGGGCGCTCCTAATAGAACCGAGCGCCTAGGCGCTCATTAGATTATCTGGGGTTCTACCCACGTGCATTTGCTGAAGTTTCTTGGGAGTTTTTGATTCGGTGTACCACACTGCTATGAGCTTGGCTGGAAAACAGGCATATGAGGACTGAATGGCAGGATGTCGTGGACCTGCGCTACACTCAATCACTTCTTCTCTCAACAATGCATCTGTAGTCCCTTCTCTTTCTTTCTTTCAATTTTTAGCTCTAAACTTTGAGTAAATAATCACTTTAAGCCTCAACTTCTCGAGATGGCCTAAATACACAAAATCACATAAAACTAAGGCATTATCTCAAAATAAATATATAAAATACACATAATTATGAGGCTAAAATATATGCATATTTTAGAGCTATCAACTGCCCTCGAATATGGTAAGTGGGAGGAGCATTTCTCTCATCTATGTTGAAAAGATATTTGTAGAACTCAAGGAATTTGTCTTTTATCGCCTTCTCTATAAAACAACATTGCCCATCTTCATCCTTCAAAGCATTTATATTAATGCGGTTGCGCTTGATTGCGAATTTAGTTTGAAAATATTTTGTATTTTGATCTCCAAACTTAATCCAATCAGCACGAGCCTTCTGGCACAAATCTCTTCTTGGTTCAAGATATTTTCGTACTCATGACGTAAGGATGCCTCTAATTTCTCAAGCGATCGAGTACTTCTCACCTCATTTTTTTTTTTGAGTACCGCCAAACCTTGCAATAATTCTTATCTTCATGTGAAATGTATTTTCGAAGACATTCTGCTTTGTTGCGTTCGCAAAATGCTTCATGAAATTATAAATGTTCAAATCCTCCCTCCAATTGTTTCGAACCATCTCATTGAAATCCGAATGTAGGATCCATAGAGCTAAGAAAGGCAAAGGAGTCGGCCTTTAATTCCGTTCCCTCATAGAGATGCGAACCATAATACGGCGGTGTTCCAGCAAGTTCCTAGGGGAAATGCGGGACAAAAGCCTTCGAAAATTGCAATTTCCAGTTTTAAGAACAGATGGCTTAATCCAAACATTCCCATACCGTCCATCTATTCCACGTGTATTTGGGACCTGTGAAATTTGAATCAAGAAATTGATGTATGTCAACACAGTGCTGGAACAAGTGACAAGATTTTGATTCCTCTGTGAGTAGCCCCCTTCTTCTCATGAGAAAACAAAAAGGCATTAAAATCTCCCACTAGAAGCCACTTCTTAGAATCCTGAATACCCATGTTCCCACTGTCTTTCCAGAAAGTCGCCTTGTGAGAGTGATTTGGATACGTATATACCACTGACAAGTAGAAATTGCTCGAAAAAGAAATCTAAACATGCTTGTTAATTAGTTGATAAGAGCACGACAAGATTTTCAATTGAGCCGAATCATGCCATAAAACCCAAATGCCACCTGAAAAACCAATGGCTTCAACTTTGAAAGAATGTGGAAAACCCACTTTTCGAATTGCTTTATCAGCTTGCTAACCATGGATGCGAGTCTCCACAAGCATAATAACTGAAATGTTGTAAGGATTCACAATCTTCCTTTAACAGAGTAACTTTGATACTAGCTAGTACCAAAACCTTGGCAGTTCCACATAAGAATATTGCAACTCATAAGGAAATGTGAAGGGGAATGAAAGAACCACGAACCCGTATACGCGTAGCTCATCGAACGAGCTGATGCACTTTATCTTGTCCACCTGATATCATGTCAGGGTGATGTGACAACCCCTCATTCTCGCGCCCTGATGATTAAGGCTCAAGGCGGCTTTAATCGAGGTTTTAAAAGTGGGTGATTGGTCATCGAGCGCCTTTGTTTGTGTGAGAACATTCTTTACCAATGTAGGGCATCTCTTGGTGTCTACTCAACTATTTCCTATTTAAATTGAGAGTCGCCACCTCCGTTTGGTCTTAGGCTTCGAAAGCCCAAGCCTTTTGTGAGATTTATAGGTTCAGGGGCTTAGTTACAAATTGGAAAGAACAATTATCACTTAATTCGCCCTTATATTGGTCTCTAAATGTCTAGCATGCATGTCACTTAGAGGTGAGTCGAAGGGGGAATAACCTAAGTAGGTGAAGGCGCAAGAACACAGAACGGGAAACCATTGGTCTCATGACACTTAGGTCTAAGCTAAGAAGCAAATGGACATGGAGCATATGTATGGTCCTAAGTATATATATTGGTCTATGGTCAAGACAAGTAGATGAACCTATGTTCACAAAGAAAGATGTTTTGGACATGAAACATGTAGATGATATTATCCTTTGGAGGCATCTTCATAGTCATTTGAAGACTATGAGGTAAATCTTGATGTTCAAGGATTTTATATAGAAAAGAATGTTTGTTATTCTAAGCATGTAAATGCATTGTAGAGGTTGACACCCCATAAACCTTTAATGTCATCCTCAAGATACATTCTCATGGTCATTGAAGAGACTTAGAGAATGGTATCTATCATTCATGAATTATTAATGAAAAGAATGAAAACATTCACAAGGTTCACACAAGAGTGGAATAGAAATCTTAGTTTGCATTCATTGAGTTTTGAAAAGGGTTTTGAACCTTGTGAATGTTTCACTCATTATTCATATGTCTAAGAAGACATCAAACATAAACAAGCATATATGGTATGTAAACATATCCCAATATGGAGGAAGAAATACATGCTAAGCATTCAATACATATTTATGTTTTATTGCGAGAAGATGATAACATCATATGAAGACTAAGAATTCATATTACATCCTTAGTATTTTCATGGAGGATACCAAGAGGCATACATGTTTGCAAAAGCAAAGTAAAGAAATAGATATAGATCTAAACTAGGAGACTAGTCAATAGAGAATACATATTGGAAAAGAGATTGTACGTACTCCCCAAGAGGGATGATGACCTCTGATGTCCAAGGCTATGAGAGGGAGGAGGAAGACCTTCCTTTGAATGTGGAATGGAGTAATGAAGAGGAAAGAAGGGGAAGAAAAAGCTAGAGGACTAACTCTCTTATACATCTTTTGACATTCACCCTCTTGAAGCATGATTGTCTTTTGAATGTATGGTTTGAAGTTTGATTTGTGTTTAGGTTCTAGAAGTTTAGGAGATATTGGAGATATGTTTGAAGGTTTGAAGATAGGAAGATGTGCTTGAAGGTTTGAAGGTAAGAAGAGAGATTTTGTCTTGAAGGTTTGAAGGTGTGTTTGGATATGTTTGCAAATTGGTTGAAGATGTGTGTGAATGTGTTTGAAGAATGGTTGAAGATGTGTATGAATGTTGGTTGAAGATATGAAGGATGGTTGAAGATATAAAGGGTTAAAGGCTTGAAAATTTGAAGGTGTGCTTATGAAGATATTTTGAAGAAGTGAAGAATGGGCTTATGAAGATGTATGGACGGGAGATGAAGATCTGGGAATAGCCAAGAGGCACTCATAAACACTAGGGTTTTTCTCACCAAGAGGCAAGTTTCTCTCAAAAACACTCTAAAGGGAGGATTGATCTCTCCTAAAGGCACTCTAAAGGGAGGATTGATCTCCCTTTTCTCTTAGAAAGTGAGGGTTTATATATGGGGTGAGTTTAGGTTTAGACCTGGTCATTCATAGCCTTTGGAAGGTCCAAAATACCCCTCCCCTTGGGAGGTCCCTATAATGCCCTTTGCCGAGGGCAAAGGAGCAAAAATGCTATATCAGTAGATTCTGGGCCGGATCGGCCAGGATCCGGGGTAAAATGGCCAGTCCGACCAAGATTCCCCTGTACGCGATTTTCTTGCTTTTTGGTCTGGAAATGTACACCCTGCATGTCCTTTTGTCCTTGCATGTTCCTTTTGTGCTCCCTTAGTTGAACTTGAGTTTGTTAGGTGTTCCTTTGACCTTGGAAAGCTTCCAAATGACCTTTCTTCATGTTCAAGTCTTGTACACAACATATCTACACACATGAAAACGTTACACTTTAATTAGTTGTGCATGAGACATGTGACCATGCCATGCCCTAAGGACATGTGTCATGTGTGATATTGATGAAATGTGACATGTTATTGACTCTCTTGCATGTAGCAACCTCTAGATAACTAGATATTTATTTTAGCTTAGCAAAATTATGCAAGGCTAATCATTGACTAATTATGCAATTAGGGGTGTGCAAAAATGAGGTGTCTACAAGTGCAAAGGATCGCCATCTCTACTAGTAGAATTTATGGGTTGTTCCTCTTTTACGACCTCCTCCTCGACTCGAGCCTCTGCCTTGCTGCCCTGGTGATGGACTGCTACATTTAACGAAGTCTGAAGGTCGACCCTTTGAGAAATTCGTCACAACTGTAATTTCTTGTTCCTTAGAGCCAAATCCTTGGCCAATATATCTCCGCCACTTGTTAAACCACTTGGCATTGGAACAATGACATCTTTTTGTTTAGAAGCATTTAGCACTTGAGAAACTACGTTCTCTACTTGCGTCGCGCTAAAGATTCATTGAACGGCTTCATGTCCTACTCTCTATTCAGTCATTTTCGTATCCATAGCCGACTTCATTAGGATATTATCAAACTGCATGACAAGAACCTCATTAAGAGCCTCGTCTTCCTCCATAATGTTCTCTTTCTTATTATCACTATGAACCTTCTAAAGTTCCTTACCCTTTGAGGCTGTCAAATTAGTAGCAATAGAACGAGTCTCATTTGTTCTGAACTGGTGATCAACACCCTCCACATTCGATAAAAAAAGGGTTGAATGCATGTTTCACAACTTCTTCCGTAGTTAACACCTTATGACCTTATTCATTCAATATTTTATTTATAGTCAAAACTAGATAAAGTTGAACAATAAAATAACCCATTAATTAGCATAAGATGTACATGCACATGCACATGCAGCATTTTCCCTTTCACAAGGGAACATTTTGGTGAGCACACAAAGTCATTTATGACTGCTAGTAACTCACTTGGTATATCGAGCTCCTAAATACTCATATTAAAAAGTGTCAATTTTCTTAAAAAATTAATATGAAGATCATGTATCATGTATATAACATGAATATAAAATAAACATGATAATTATGAATATGATAATCATGTAACTCATGATAATTTCACATTCATATTATGTATATACATAATTCATAATTTTCATGTTATTTTTTTTTTAAAAAGAGACACTCCATGTTAAGAATGTTTAATGCTCGGTATAATTTTCAACAGTAACCGTCATGCAGAGACTTGAGTCTATTCTCTCTTCTTTTCACAATTTTCAATTAAAAATATCAAAACGGTCCTCTATCTTTACCAAATAGTCCGTTTGTTTTTAGTAAACATTTCATACATCTAATCCGTTTAAATTGGTCAGCCAAACAGATCGTTTGGTTCAGTTTCGTTTGAAGCTTGAAAATTTCAGAAATTATACTCATATATATGTATATATGAGTATACATATATATGACATGGATTCTAATATATATGTATATATATTCTAATAGGTAGTCGCTGAAATGAGAACCGAAATATCGTTGGAACTATAGGAATCAAAAACACAATAACGAAAATATTTACTGTGTTGGGAGATTCAAATACACAGTACTGAAAATATTTTTATTGTGTCTTTGAATTTCCCAACACAGTAAATTTTTTCGTTACTGTGTCTTTGATTCCTATAGTTTCTAATTTAATTAGTTCCTATTGGAGCGCGCCCCTATTCTAATATATACATATCCAATATCTCAAATTAAATCAAACCGATTTACTCATATATATGTATATATATTCTAATATATCCCTTTTCTATATATATATATATTAATTCTACTTATTTTATATAGTAACTCATTTTTTACATGGATTAAATAATTGTTTGATCACTCAACTATTACTTAACAATTCATTTGGTCATCGGTGAATTTTTGTATTTTAATTGGTCATTAATCTTTTTTTTCGTAATTTATTTAGTCATGTTGAATTTTAAAAGTTCAAATAAAATAATATAGGATATGACATTCTTATTTTATCCCCATAACATAACTAACATTAATTTTTCTTTCCGCTACAATTAGAGGATCAAAAAAGAAAAAAAAAACGAAAATAAAAGGTAAAAACGATGAACCTTAATCATTCTCATCAAAAAAGAAAAAAAAAACAAAATAAAATAAAAGGTAAAAACGATGAAACTAATCATTCTCTTTCTCTCTCGCCATTTTCTCCAGCAGCCCAATTTTGCTATCATCCCCAAATTTCCCACCTTCTCATTGAGTTTCAACAGTTGTTTCGCTGCCTTCTTTGTCGCCTCGCTCGCTCGCTCGATCGCCGCCACCCCTGCCTTCGTCACAGAAGAAATCGAGAAGGAAGGCTGTCAATTCTTCGACTTCATGATCTTTTTCCGTCAATGTCGTCCATGTTTATATTTAACGAAATAGAATATGTTAAACCATGAACATATATTAATTTTGGAATTTGTCCTGCTATATACTCGTATATATTATTGTTGGTCAGTCTATCCATTCCAGGTTGGGGTTTGCGATGCAAATCATCAAAGTCATGAAGAACCAAGTAGCTAATTAATACGTTGAATTTTTTTTGCTAATAAGAGTTGAAGACGGATCAGTCGATACTGGCATCTGCTGTTAATCGCAACAGCCGAATTAGGAAGATGCTGCATGAGATTTGATTATTCGGAATCGAAGTAAGACACACATTATATAATAAATTAATTAATCAAAGTCTAGAATATTTGATTTATGGTATGGATTAATTCTGATCGATTTATGGTCATTAATTTTATTTGATTTATCTTTTTTTGCTACAGTTTTTTCATATGCTTTCAGTAGATGGAGTAGAGATATTAATGTTGTCACTCTCTTTCATTTTAGATGACGTACTGTATTATTTTTTCTTTCTGTTTTTTAATTTGTTTTCACTTCCATCTATTACTAATAAATTTGTTTTTGAACTCTGTAAATTCAGTTATTCATGCTTTTTAATTAGGGCGGTAAACAAATCAAGCCCACTCGTGGATTCGATTCGGTTCGAATCGTTTGGATCCGTCTCGACTCGATTCGCACGACTTTTATGAGCCAAGCCAAGCTCAATTTTCAGGCTCGTCATATTTTGCGAGTCCGACTCGACTCGACTTGCAAGTCTCGCGAGCCGGCTCGTTAAGGACTCGTAAAGGGCTTGACTCGTTAAGACTCGATTTATTAAAATACCAATGACTAACATGAGGATGATGTCTCAAGTTTCAACAATGCTCAGGCTACTTCGGCCGCACTTACAGATTTTATACAGGGAAAACGGTCTTCAAATACAGTTATAATAAAGCCGTTCTCCTAAAAGTTTACAGATCGAGAGGCTGTTTGTGTGTGACGGTGGATTTTAGGGTGCAACAGTGCAAGAGTTTGCACTTGAGTCTTTTGGCCCATATCTCAATTGGGTAATTTTTGCGATGATTCGTCAAGACCCGTTAAAAAATTCGTCAAGTCTATAAAATGTATGACTCGCGAATGCTCGCGAGCATCTTGCGAGTCCGTCACGAGTCAAGCCAAACTCATTTATTTTAGGTTCGACTCGAATTCGTGAAAGTTCGACTCGTAAGAAAAAAGTGAAAAGTTCGACTCGAATTTGTAAAAATTCGACTCAATTCGGCTCATTTACAGCCCTATTTTTAATAGATTTTGATCTTTTGACACATGCATATATGTGTTAATAACCATTTATTTATTTTTTTACTATAATTTTTATTAATTTGCTCTTCAATTGTTTGTATTTGGGTTTGGCTATATTATTTTTTGGACAATACTATCAATTAGTTGTATATATTGATATTGATTTTAATTTTGTATCAATTTGGTTTTTGATGTCAAGTGTGTGTGGATTTTCTTATGTCCAGTGTAGTTCCTTTTAATTTCCCTCATGTAATAACATATATGTAATTGCTAATAAAATAAAATAAATGTGGTGAATAAATTTGTATATTGAATATGCATCATATGTATAATAATGATGAGCATATACAAAAATATATTCCCAAATCATTTTATATTGTGTAAAATGTGTGTACAATCTATTAATAAATATATAAATTTAAAATAACTAAACCAATTACAGCACATAAACTTGCCATTTTTTTTTATTTTAATATTCTACATTAAAATTTGGTCAATAAATTAATCGTATAACTTTTTAACATCATAACGTATGCCTCGTAGTAGTGCAACTTTTTTTGCCAAAAAAAAAAACCATACCTATTTCTTTTAAATATTAAGTTATTTAGATAAAAATTAATAAATCTCTAAACATATCAAGGTTAGTAATCAAATAAAACACAAAAAAATTTCAGTGACCATATGAATTGTCCACTAATAATTTAGTGATAAAAAATTATTTAATTCTTTTTACAATCCGTCATTTATGCGGTCTATTAATAGGGGCTGGCCTACACTAAAAGATTGATCGCCCTCTTCCCTTCCCCAATTGTTATAGCGAGTGCTTATATACTCTTTGTTAAAAATATATTTTTTTTAAACAATGTACATAAAAATTATAAATTATATATATAATATAAATATAAAATGCACCTTAGTTACACAATTATAATATTTATAATTATTATATATATTTTATATTTATATTATATGTATAATTTATAATTTTTATGTACATATTTAAAGAAAATGGACGCTTCTTATTAAGAGCGCCTAAGCACGATATAATTACCCCCCTCCCCACCCTCAAAAAAAAAAAAAAGGAATTAGAAGAAAAAGTTCACTAATTTTATTTTTCGCCCTCCAAAATTTTTTTTTTTGCCTTCTCCTTCCCAAATTTCTTTGCAAACTGAACATTTCACTTAAATTCAATCATATCTCAAAAATTAATTTTAAAAATTAAATAAATATGTTACTTGAAAAAAAATACTCTATTTATACCAAATAAATTTTAATGTATATAAATTACTAAAAACTAAGTCTAATTAATTATACTCCAAAAAAGAAAATTGGAGCCACTGTGCCGAAATCCCCTTAATTATCTGCCCCTACAGTTTATTTACGGGAGGAAGTATCACTATTATATGTTGGGTTTATGAGCCATAAAAAAAATGGAGCTAGGACCGTTCTAATGTTTTTTGAGGTGTAGGGTGAAGATTAGATCGTGCCCTTAAATTTTAAGTTGTCATACTATAAACGTAATAAATAATAAAAATCTCCCAAATTATCAATTTTATTATAATTTAAATGATCTACAACCAAAAATTTAAAACAAATATTGTACCTCGTTAAAATATTATTTTAAAAAAAATCACATGATAAAAAGTTTTTTTTTTAAGGAAAAAGGTACTCAAATTCTGATATTAATGGAAGAAAAAGAATTAAAATAAATAATAATAAACAACCACCCCTCACTAGAAGATTACTAGAAAATCCTCCTGTGATGCACATCCTGCGATTTACCTCCTCCACGTTGGCTCAGGACAGGATCGGTGGGGAACTACCGGAGTTGCAGTCTCAACCTTTTTTAAGATTACTAGAAAATCGTTTAAAGTTTAAGAGTTCAATTCGGAGAGGCAAAACGAGCGTGAATGTGGAAGAGGGAGCTAATTTTGCGATTTAATTTGAGTGGTTTTAGGAAATTAAAAAAAGATCTCAATAGCCATTAGAAGAAATTTTCTTTCCAAATTTATTTTTTATACATATACACAAGGTATACAAAGGGAATTTATATTTTGGTGCCCTTTTCAAGTTTGAGCCCTGGGTACAGGCCCAGTTCACACCCCTTGAGGCCGGCCCTTAGCTGGGGCAAAAATAAAACTTTGTAATTACCCATGGTCTTACCATAAAAATGTATTTCACAATAGTTTAGCCACCAATAAAAAACTTATAGCAAGGAAATTTTTTCAAACCTACCGATTCGGTTTAAATTCGAAAATTTTAAAACCATGGGATGTGGTTCAGTTTACAGTTTATAGCCTAAATTGAATCGAATTGAACCGTTGCACTCATGAACTGCATGTTCGAAAATCAAACTTTTTAATCTAGTGCTTGCATCACTTTACATATTTTACAAACTTTCATAAAATCATAATCGTTTGATCTCTATGTACAATAAAACTACAATCTTTTGAATATAAACGGGAAAAAAAAGGAAAAAAAAGAATTAATTAATAGCTTAAATTTTATGTTATTTTTTTGATTTAAAAGTTCCAAAACGAAGTAAAAATACTCTTTGTACGGAATGGACACAGTATTTGGTTAATCAAGTAACTTTCATTTCATACATTAATACTCCGGCCAAACTCATGTCAGAGTTTGCTTTTGATTATTTTGACGAAAAAAAAATTATGAATGAATTTTTCTTATATAGAAATATTACATGAAATTCATAATATCCGAAAATGGGAAAAGAGTTCGTAAGTTCAAAATTTGATTTAATTAGTTGCACGCTTATGTTAAATCAGAGAAAATACAAATATATATATTCTTTGATAAATGGACGGAATGGATCTGAGAGTTTTAATATTAAAATGAGGTGTGAGTAAGGAGAGGCTACGGCGAAAAGAAATTATTGAGGTTCAGTTTTGAGACAGTTACATCCATCAAAATTCTATCTATTTTTCTTTTCGACACAATCAAAATTCTATCTACTTAATTAATAACGTTTGAATAAAAGAAAGTAAAAATTAAATAAAAATACCCATCAATGCATGTTAAATGTTTGATGAAATAGAAAGGTTAAAGGGGAAAAATAACCCTCCAAACTTTATCGCCCTCAATCAAAGGCTTCTCATAACAAAGCAATTGGCGATTCGTTTGGGAAGCCTCTTGTCATGTATGTCGACGACTCTGATTCTTTTGCACCTTGTTCACCTTTTGCCGATTGTGGTACCTTTCGTCGAGGCCAAAACGAACGTTTGGTCGAGAAGCTTGCAAGCATTGCTCCTGAAAAATCGGAAACCGAGGTTTAAGCCGGTTGTGGAAGGATGGTCATGCATGCCACCTTCTATGGAGGAACGGATGGCTTCGGAATGGGTAATGACAGAATGGGTAATGATGTGGGTGATGTTTGTTTATTTTAAGTGCTTAATGCTGAAGTCTAAATTAAAACAAGTCTGAATGTATCTGAAAAATTAAAATGCAGATCAATAAAAATGTTTGTTTATTAAACTGAATGAACTATCTGAATACTATCTTTTATCCATTTTAACTTTCTAATAAAGATTGTTTGCTGTTTTTAAGTACTAAATAGCGATATGAGCATATTTTTATTTTGAATATAATGATTGTAAGGTAACTAAAGATTGTAATTAATTTATTATTTATACTAAATTTACTATCAATATTTAATTAATTATTTCAATATAGTTACATAATTTATCTTTGTTTTTAATTCTAATATAATTTATTATTTAGATTATTATTTGATATATATTTACTATATTTTAAATTTTAAAAATTATTTTTTTGTATGATTATCTAATAAATTATCAATCATATTTTAAACCAGACATGCTCTTATATTTATTTTATTGATAAATTAAAAATTCTTATCTAATTTTTAAAAAATTATAAAAATAAAGTTTTAAAATAAAAAGAATTATATAGTAAAAAGGTTTAGATTTAAAAGAAAAAAAAATTAAGGATAAAGTAATAGATTTAAAAAGTAATAACAATTGATGGATTGGATTGGATATAAATAGTCTAGAGACTTGTAAAATTCCAGTTTTGATCGGTTGCTGGCTGGATGCTATCCTATGCCAAAGCGTAAAATGGAAAAAACAATTCACAAAGGGATAAATATGTTATAAAATGGTAGGATTGATATTATTTATTTTTTAAAGGGATAGAAAAGTTTAAAAAGAATTTTAGATATAGGTCTTAGTCATTCAGTCTTGATTTTAAGTCTGATTTGATACGGTGAATTGAATTATTTATAAATCTGAAAAAAAAAACAAATAATTTGTATTTTAAGTTGTCTAACCGAATCAGATATAACCTCCTTTTAAAAATAATAAATACAAACAACAACACCATAATGAATATTTATATACCACCTTTAACCAGCTGCACGTTGCATGGCTCTGCATGGATTAATTATATGTCGTACTGTAAATTAATAGTAACAATAATGTTTCCTATGCAAGGAGGATAAACAAGGATTTCGTTCGAATTTGGTTTGTGGAAAATATGGAAATCCTTTTTGATTTTTCTAAGGCCATAGCATTTAACAAATAATGGTTATATAATACATACATATATATACATAAGAATGTATACATCATTTCATTTCTCTTCATATATGTAAGTGATGCTGATCGATATTTAACTAATTAATGGACATGATTTTGTAAGTAACATTCTCGATGATTAATTCTAGCTTGTGGTTATGAAAACAATTGGGATTTCGAACGAAAACAACCGCGTTGAGAAGTGTTTTATTCAACGATGGGCAAGCGTGTGGAGCTTGCTATGAAATAAAATGCGTCAATGACAAGCAATGGTGCATGCGAGGCCAACCGTTGGTATTTGTCACGGCCAAGAATTATTGCCCTCCAGGTTCCGATGGGCGAGCATTTTGATCTGTCAGTGTTCCTTCAAATCTCTGATTACAAGGCTGGCATTGTTCCTGTCCAAATATCGTAGGTACATAATACATGCATACTGTGTGTGTATGGACAATTTGAGAGCCATGTTTCATGGAAAAAAAGAATTTTGCGGGATAGCAGCCCTAGCTCCGAACAAAACAGCCAGTCCATCAATATTAATCCGTGCCGCGGAATTACTTAAGAATCGAAGGTCAGTGGTTCTGGTCATCCATTCGGCTTTCTGAGCATCGTATTCCCACCAAAGGCGTACTTACATTGGTTGTTAAAAAGTTATGTTTCACCGATAACAGAGCCTGGAATCTATAGTATCCACCACAATTCAATTAACTCCCGGCCCTAAATTTAGACCATTGTTCCCTAAATTTTAGGTGAGTGGACAATTTTGCCCTTTTCAAATTTCATAAAATAAAAAATATACCGATTTTAATCAAAATGGCCATTCAATTGACCCGGGCGACTAATTGGATCTAGAGGTTAAGTGAATTTTGGTGGCGAATTTTTTTTTCCCTTCCTGCATGCCTCTGATTTATCTTCTTCCAAATTCTAACATTGATAAGTGAGAATTTAATTTCACTGCAGGGTTCCATGCAAGAAGCAAGAAGGGATTCGATTCACAATAACCGGGAATCCACACTTCAACCTGGTCTCGATAACAAGCGTGGGAGGAGCCGGAGACGTGACAAAAATGGAGGTGAATGGATATAAAGATCTGAAATCGACGACGTTGAAGCGTTACTGGGATCAGAAATGGGAGACCAATGCCGTGTTGCAAGGAGAGACATTGACCTTTAGGGTTACCAGTTACCACAAGTGATGGAAGAGTCTTACCTTCACGGCAACTCGTCCCCAAGACCTGCCAATTTGGCCAGACATTCGAAGGCAAGAATTTCAGGTAGAAGAAAACAAATAGGGCTCAGAATAGTTTGCTTTTCCTCTATTTACTTCTTAATTGACTTTTTTCTGATTTTTTATTATTCAAAGGCAACTAAATGCAGTCAATGACTGCTATTTCAGATTAATTTTTGATCAATAAACAGATTTCCGTACACAAGATCCGGTCAAAGTTTAACTCTAATTTGTGAACTAAATATATGAATCAATTTACAAAAGTTCAAATGACCCGTAAAGGACCACGATAGTATAAAATCATTAGGAATAGGGATGATAATAATCAACTCAACGCAATTAATTCAACTCAAAATAAATAAAAATTGATCCAATAGATTAATCTAATAAGACCCAATAAATTATTGGGTTTACTTATTAGGTTCTATTGAGTTTATCCAATTAAACTCAATAGTCCATGAATATGCCCTAGTCTTGATAACGTCCCCGTTTCCTTAATTTATAAATCACGTCTTTACACCTTTCACATCATAACCGCACCTAAGAGTGGCAAAATCAACTCAACCCAATTAATCCAACCTAAAATAAAATTAAAATTGACTCAATGAATAAACTCAATAAGACCTAATAAACTATTAGATTTAATTGAATAAACTCAATAAAACTCAATTAACTTTTAATTTTAATTTAGTTTGTACCAAACCCAACCTATAGACCCAAATTACCGCTCCTAATTAAATACTAGTGTTAACAAAAATTTCACCTTCAAGCAATGGTATACACAACAGCTGGCATACAACCAAAATGCAAACCTTCGCAAACAAAACGGGGTGGACAAACTTCACCAAAACTTGGATTGCTGTAGCCTGTAGGGCCGAATATGAAAGAACTTGCCACTTCTCACCCCACTTCTCTACCCTCCTAGCCCGGAACACCCCGTATGTATGCTTTTCTTCCAAACTTGCACAAATCCGCCATTTACCTTCAATATGTATCCATAACCTTTGCTTTCGAGTGTGAGTCTCTTTCTTGCTCGTACTTGTTTGGATATTGTTCTTTTTCAAGAGCATTAACAATTAGCAAACTTCATATAATATATCATGTCCGTCAAAAAATTAGATCCAAACATGCCCGTCCGATGATGTCTTTAACTTTTTTTTCCTTCTTTCAATTTTTGTATCTGCCCTAGCTTCAATTCGTTTCGACTGTTGTGATCTTATTGCAAGTAATTTGGTTTCAGCGCCTCGAACGGATGCCTCAGATTTAAGTTGCTGACACAAAATAAAAGTTAGCACTTTCATTCTTTACTATCCCAATACATAAGATTACAAGTATATATATGAAGTAGAGGATATACACACCATGACATGATACATAGCGGCCAAGTTGAAACCAATAATATCCATGATTTCCTGCAAAGAATACATTCCAGGTTCTCAAACTTTTCAAAAAACAAACTATATATAAATGGTAACTGCAATCATTTACCAAGTTGAAGCAGTAATCTTTTGTTGTGCACTGCATGGATTAAAAATGTAATGCAAGGCATTACAAAATCACAATATGAAATGACCATTAAATTTACCTTGAGTTTTGCAGGAAGAATGTCTTGGGGAACAGCCAACAGAGGTCGGGCAGTCACGGTAGCAAGTAGCTGGTTATGATGCAACTGCAAAAGCAGTGTCCTCGTCCTGCAGACTAGCTCAACCTGTATAAATATTGAAACAACAACTGCTAACTGCCAGGCATATACAAGATATAAACACAAATCTCAATGAATGATAAACAAAATTGTTCATCGAAGATTGTTAAAAAGGATAAAATTCATGCATGTGGTCTTAACCTAAGCTGGTAGAGTGCTATGAAGGAATTCCAAACAAATCAAAGCAAACACGAGTTTTATCTAATAATATTCTTTATACTAATACATTTACTTTGAGATCTACTCTTTTACACGTGAAGGTCATTGAGTTCATGCTATCTCAATAGCTAAGCGTTGTCCTAAAAAACATGCAGTTATACCTTATCGGGGTACAAAGACCAATCTTTCAAGTAAGAGAAGAGCTTCAAAACATCTGGGTATGGTAGAGGCTGCAAGGAAAATCTAAATTAGAATCGATCACCTTTCCATATGTTAATAAATAAAATATTCAAAACAATGCAAGTCCTCATTCAAGTCTCATTAGAGGTAAGTAGATCTCAAATATGGACTCGTATTTTGCAATAAAACATAGCATTGTTCTACAAAATATCCAACCAAGCTTCTTTGTATAAACTACAGCACTACTCACTGATAATGTCTGCTCCAAGTCGTTAGTATGAACTTTTGAAACTGCACGAAGAACATAATCAGATGGAGCAAGCCCCAGCATCATAATATTAGGTCTGAGCTCTGCAACTTTTCCCCTTGTTTTCTCCTCCTGTAATATGCAAAGACAAGACATCAAAATCTAAAATCCAATTCCCAAGTGTCAACTAGCATTATCATAAGTAGTCTAGTTATGAAGATCGCCTTCTGTCATTCCCCAACTAGACAATAGAATAAGACGTGAATAGTGTCTGCTTCTACAGCTTTATTGCATGTGTATCAATTGCATGCAAGTTAACTGAGCACAAAAACTAAAGTATAACCTATCCTACACCACATCTTCAAAACAGTTTGGAGGAATGAACGAACTAGCTAGGAAAGTATTGCAGTAAGCAGCATGAAAATTGATGATTCGCCACGAATATTGATATCAGTCTAAATTGGCCCGACATTTTCACACATGCAGTTTCAGAATACTTATTTTTTCAATTTAAATATCCAACATGCAAACACTGAAGGAGCCAAGAAGTTCTTTCTGGGTTTAAAATAATTACTCCCTCCTATCCAAATTAAGTGACACATTCCACTTTGGAGTGATCCAAGGACGATTCCATCAGAGGAAACTCTGACTCTCCGCCCCAAAAAAATAGTTACCCTTTCCATGTCTATATGTCTCAAACAAACACTCCTATTTCTGAAGAAGGCCATCTTTTTTATATTATTTAGAAATGGAATCGACAAACTACAGCTACATCCTTCCAAAATTTGACATATCAAAAGTGACTACATTTTTTGGGCAGACGGGAGTACTATATTCATTGTTCTCATAATGTTCATTTATGTTATTAAATTCATTATATATTATAAAAGTCATATATATATATAGGTAGCCGCTCAAAAGAGAACCTAAATATCGTAGGAACCAATCTCGAACATTGATCTCATGAACACAGTGAACACGGTAATAATTTTCGATACTGTATCAATGATTAACCGAACGCAGTAATAATTTTTTACTGTGTCGGCGGTTCCTACGATATTTAGGTCCCTATTGGAGCGCGCCCTTAAATATATACACACCTCCAACATCTCCCACGCGTGCTGTGTCCAGATTTTTCTGGGAAATCTATGTCGCAAATTTCAACATGTCGATGTTGAGGTCAGAGCTAATTAACACAGTAGGACTTCGTTGATTCTTTCCAATTAACTCTAAAAACTGATTGCCAACGATAAAAATGCCAGCACCAAATGGTACTTAATAAGAAGAAAGCAACTAATAGTGCAAGTTTCAAGAACCATATATCTGCATCACACTATCAGGGAAAACAGAACCACCCAAAAGATAGTGACAACAGCTAAATAGTAAGGTGCCAAAAACACATTGTATGAAATGAGTATAAAGAATACCAATTGATTGTTTTAATATAATGTTAAAACGTCAAGTAGTGTAAAAGCACCAAATTTACCAAAAAGTAGATATAGAATATTGCACACATTATCAGATGGTAGAAACAGCTCACGAAGAATCGAGCCAATTCATTCAGATATAGTTTCAGTCCACATGTTTTCTCCAATTTCGCACTGTACGTAAACCTATCTTGAGAGGCGTGTACACAATCAACTCAAGTTCATATGATCATGGCTCAATGGGAGTTAAATACATTTAACATTAAATTAGTGGCTTAATTAGAATTGATGGTGCATGGAATTAATGTGAAGCAACTTACATAATATCAATTGTCATAAGTAGGGAGGCCAAAGTTTGACCAACTCTCATGGAAAGGTAGCATACGGCTAAGGGAAATCCTAAGTGGCATAGGATATTGAGTTAGGGCCGGCAAGCTTGTCCAAACTTGTGTAGGATTTGAATCTGATCAATACAACTCCATTTCGGACACTGATTCATGAGGAAGTTGGTGCAAAAGCCTTATAAGGCGGCAGATCACACGAGGTTCTTGCGATACAGAACAGAGGGACACAAGAGAGCCAAAACAGAAGTTTGGACATGTGTAGAAGTGACAGTTGTGCGTAGTAAGTACAAGATTACACATGTGCATGCACAATTGAGAGGGAACTGGTCATATTAATTCCTTTCTATTCGGGTGCTTTAAGGGTGTAGTTGGTGAGAGCCACGGTCCACAATATTGTTTTCGTATTCTCCAGTAGATATAGTGAAATCTTTTGTTCCCATTGTCGTGGACGTCGCATTTCGTACAGAATGGTGAACCACGTAATTCTTTCGTTGATTCTCTTTTTGTATTTTAATGCATATTCCCAACTTTGAGACAAGTACTACGGCATCTCAGGTTGGCAGCAGTAAAAATCGCAGACATTGTCATGTACATGCAAACAAATATTTCTTATAATTTTTTTAACCAGTCATTATGGATGCATAGATTCCTTGCAGAGTTCAAAGAAAAATCTTCCAACAATATTCATGGAATGTATGACAAAGGTAGGGCAGGAACAAAATAAACTGAGCATATAAACATACAATGAGCATGAAGTACAGTGCCATTATATAATATGATCATAAATCTCATCTTATCAGATAGAGAAACATAGACCTTATTCACAAAGGTTTCTTAGAGAAGAGTGGCAACTAAATAACAGGTAGTTACCCTCTCACCCACCCCCCGACCCCCCACCAATAACCTGTTTTGTTGCTAAAAATTAAATACTGCTAATATTCCATCCCCAATAAATATAATCCATTTCATAATTGAAATATAAACACAAGCACTATACATACCTCATGTTCAGTAATACGTTTTACTTCAGCCTCTGCCATTTCTAGCGCTTCAATGATAGAGTCAGTTGCATCAAGAGCTTCTTGAGTCTTCTTTCCTGCTAAGGCCACCGCCCCCTCCTCAAGGAGTTTTTCCTTCGGGGCATACCTGTCTTCCATTGTGTTGTCAAGGTCAGCTTCAAACATCTCCACCAACCTTTTTTCCTTCTCTTCCTGAAAATCCAAGCAGCAAATTAAAATCTCTCTTACACGGTTACACCGTACTATACATCCATGCAAATTAAATTGAATCATGGGAACACTTGCAAGAAAGATGTTAATGGAAACAATTGTTTGAGTTCAAATACTAGCAACAGAAATATCAGAAATATGGATGTAACACCTCAAGGAAAAATAGTTCTTCGGTACGATCCCAACGGCGTATAGAGCGATCATGAGAACCCGTGACAAGAAAATCCCCACGATTGCTGATAGAGACACACAAAACTTCTGCATGGTGACCTTCTAGAGTTAAAAGTAACTCAAATGTATCAGCATCCCAGTATTTTATGAGACAGTCTTTCCCCGCACTAAACATGTAATGTGTGTTGCTCACAAATTGCACTGCCATAACACTGACATGCAAATAAGCTCAACAGAGTGTTTATTGAAAAGCCTATAACTGTATTATCCAGAAATACTATATTTTGATTATGCGCACCTATCAGCATGAGCAAAAATGGACTTGTGGCAATCGCCAAAATCCAAACCCCAAATCTTCAAGTTTTTATCTGCAGAGCCGCTAACAAGTAAATCTCCATCTGAAGAAATATCCATACATAGCACAGGCAGCTTGTGACCATATAATGTAAGAAAAAACTTGAGTGTATCCATGTAGAAGACCTGAAATCAGGTTAAATAATTAGCAACAAATCCAATACCATTACATAGATAGACACATTGTTTTTTAAAGCAGAATAAGAAACAACGCACATCGTTAAGAGATAAATTCAGATTCTAGTTTGTCGAGCTACCAAGCATAAGGAACTTCAGTCCAACAGATAAGAAAATAATGCAAGGAAAACCAAAGAACCCACAATGTCCAACATTCAATACCCTCAATAACATTACTCTTCTTTTTTGGTGGTCAAAGTAGATCAATATTTTGCCTAAATTGATCAATTAAGGCTTATATAATACTCCCTCCACCCCAAAAAGATCTTCCCAATTTCATTTAATGTTTGTCCCAAGAAGATCTTCCCATTTCTAAAATGGTACAAGCATGTAAATATTCTTTCTTAAAATTAAAAATGTACAATGGGAAAATCATTTGGGACGGAGGGAGTACTATACCTGGTTACATAGACATTATACTCTTTAAGTCATCTACAACTGTTCCCAAGTTTTGTTGGTGTGCTACTAAAGCTGCAGTGGCTGATCAAAACAATAGGCCAATTCCTGTTGGTGCATCATTACAGCTTTACAAGGAAGACTGGTGCCATTGGATGAAGGCCAATAAATATTAGCAAAATATGAACTATGCATCATGCCATTCAATTTGGAGTTCACTACTCCTTCCATCCCACATGAAGAGAATAACTTTCCTTATTGGTTTCTCCCGCTTGAAGGTGGACATTCCTTTTCGGTGTATCCCATTGATTTTACCCTCTTTTATTTGTGAAGGATAAACATACACCCTCTGTTGCGTAGTATTTTAGGATATCTGTAGGTTTTCAATACTTTTCTTAAATTGCGGATTCAGTCAAAGTGTCCCTCTTCAATCTTCATGTGAGACGGAGGGAGTAATATTTAAATGGACCTAGAGTCTTTTCTTAGTGTCTTTAGCTATCCTTCTTACGGTTTGTAACTATAGTTGTCATTAGAACTCAGGTCAGAATTGTTTGATGCGAGTGTTGTGTGAGTGTTTGTTTCTTTCTATTTTTAAAGGAAAAGTTAATTAGGCACCAATTCAGCCCCCAACTCCCAAGCCTTGGATCCTATTTATTTCTCGTATAGGCTTTCAGATTGGGAAACTGATCCAAGAATATTTCAGCTTCTTATTTTGATGTTTGATGACTGATGTCTGATGTCTGATGCATCTTTTTTCTTCTAATGTGATACCCAAAAGTCATGGTCTCAATGGGAAACCAGGTGTGATGCCAAGTCCTATCTTCAGTTTCTGCTAGTTTGTCATCTATCTCTTAGTACATCTCCTTTTTTGTCTTTCTTTCCCATTCATTTCTGCGAAACACAACAGGCTTGATCTCTTTTATTTTTAGTCTAAAACTCGAACTTACACAATATACAACGCAATAACCTAAGTTTTATGCCAAAAGAGTCATTTTGTCTTTCAAATAGCTGAGACATGCAGGAGTGGGTCAAGTATTTTGAACTTTTAAGGAAAAATTAGGAGGTACAAAGCTCTTATCTTATTTCACTTTCTTGATCATTATTTCAAGAGCAACCCTCTAATAAGTGAAAACTAAAATTTTCTCTTACTCTTACATTATTTTATTAAATAATAATTACACTATAGTTTTCCTTTTACGAAAATAGCTTATCTTTTTTAATTCGGTTATTTATACCATCCATCACAAAATTAACGCCTTTGGGATAGTTAAAAATCAAGTAGTCAATATAATTTTGAGAACACTAGTATCTAATAATTTTGTGATTGAATATAATATCATTCTTTTACTATATTTTGGCTTATTTTTACGTATTTTGATAATCAAACTTCCATATAATAATACTTTCCATTCCCAATTTTTTGGGAATTTTCAAACTTTAAGGCTGTTTCTAGTTTTTTTTATTGAACAAAATGTAAGAAATTGGTGGCTTGTGGTCTATCCAGCAACTTTTTTTCTCTTGCATAAACAGTTTATTTGCTATTGAACACTCATTCCCAACAAAAATTAGCATTCATCAATTGTGTCTTTAAACTATAACAACTTTGCTTTTTATGATTCTTTTCTTATGATTTTTTTTACCTGCTGACTCAAAATCCTAGATTCACCACTGGGGACGTGTGTCCCAACAAATTAGAGATGTTAGCCCCAAAATTCCCTAAATATATAAAATTAAATCAAAACCTAAGCATTCAAACGCAAATTTCACTCCAAATAAAATTCCTTTAAAGCATAGCTTTATGCATCAAAGAAAAATGACTGACATCAATTTCTTACAATTGAAAGCAGATAGAAAAAATAATAGTACAACACTAGATTTTGCACGGTATCTTTGATGATTGATCCAACAACATGGATCGAACTTCCCTTTTTGATGTCAAATACAAGCACAAGATTTATAAAACGATCCAAATGTTAATGCACAGATAATGTATATTTGTACATAGGTAACAGAAGAGCTTTAATGGCAGGATTTCACACATGGATCGAACTTCCCTTTTTGATGTCAAATGCAAGCACAAGATTTATAAAACGATCCAAATGTTAATGCACAGATAATTTATATTTGTACATAGGTAACAGAAGAGCCTTAATGGCAGGATTTAACATGAGAATCAAAATGAATACTTAGAAGACATACAAACATAAGAAAAATATTATGCAAGACAACCAAAAATATAAACAAGCATATAGAAGCAAACAAAAGGTTTCAAGTCTAACAAGGTTAAAAAGAAAGACTAATCAGACCTTCACTGTGGAATCCAATTGGGCAACAGCAATATGCTTACTATCAGGGCTAACTGCCACCACTACAACTTCATTATTCATTTTCATATTTCTCACATTAGACACGGTTAGGCGCACAGATTCCTGTAAACCATAAAGAGTTGATAAATTGTAATATTCAGTGTGGAAGTTACGTTGTGAGTAGCAATAAGCAAGTTGATCGGAATTAAGTAAGAGTCCCAGCACACAAATTAACACGAATCTATTGACAACATTATGAATATGTTAGTTCGTTAGGCAAAAAGACATAAAAGAAAGAGGAAACTTGTGGAAAGAAACATTTTAAGAGTGGCTCCAATATTAAACGACTTAAGCCCAAGATTAATATGAAGAAATGAAATTCTCGAAAAGGAAAAACTGGAAAGCGGACGTTCTTACATCCCAGAAATGTATCTCAACTTAAGTCAGCCCTAGTCCCAATCACTTGGGGTCGGCCTCAAGAATCCTTTTCCGCCAGTCACATCCCAAAAATGAAAACCGAACTTTTATACTGGAAGGGAGTACTTTCTTTTGGTTTGCGCGTATGTGTGTGTGTGTGTGTGTATCGGTGAGGAAAGAAACAATTTCATGAAGAAAACAATTAAGGGAGCATGCAATAGTTTTCAACATCCTTCTATTGCAATAAAGTAAGGTTTAGCTCATTGAACTAAAAGAACGTACTTGACCAGGTTTTTGTGTGGTTTGATACTTCCAGAACTTAACATCATGATCTTCACTCCCAGTGACAAAACCACTTCCATCTGGGGTTGACACAATTGATTGGACAGAGCCACCATGAGCTTTCACTACTTCAAGGCAAGTACCACTCCTAATGTCCATAATTTCCAAAGTCCCAGCTTTCGTACCAATGACTGCATACTTGTTACCAGGAACAAACAAGCTACATAACCCAAATCCTGAATCAATGGTGCGAAGGCAAGAACCAGTACTCGGATTCCAGATCTTCACTGCTTTATGACTAGTAGACATCAAAAGAGTGTTGTCTGAACTAAGTGTAACGCTTCTCACATCCGAACGATGTCCCTGAAGCTCAATACTGACGGTTCTGATGGCTGACTTGCCGTCTATTGAATATATTTCCAACAGATTATTATTCAAAGACAAAGCTATAGTGGCTGACGAACTCTTGGAAGTGATTGGACAGAAAGACATTGAGCAGATTTTCTTCCCAGCTCGTACAGTTTGAAGAAACTTAAAAACATCATAAACTGTCACAGTGGCCTTCTTTGCATCATCTTTAAGTCCCTCATCAGTGATTCCATTTTCAACTGCCTCGTTTGCACCTTTCATAGCCTTCTTCTCTTTCTTCCTACTAACTCTTCTTTTTGCTTTACGTTTGGATTCAGACTCATCCAACACACGGAATATATCCACCGTCATCCCTGCAACCTGACACGCCAACAACTTTCCCGACTTGTTGAAACTCACAGTTGCAACCCTATCCTTGCTCTCTCTTTGAATTTCACCAAACAGCTTCAACACTTCCCATTTGTTTCCCGCAGATGAGTTTTCACTGTTCACATCATCAGTTCCATCAATACCAGTTTTGGACCTTTCATCAACTATTTCATGCTTTATGGTGTAAAAGCGCAACTCCCGATCCGCCGAACCGGTAACCAGGTATCTCTCCTCAGGATCAGTATCTATTGACCAAATTTCACTATATGTCCCCCAACAATCTGCATACAGTGCTGTGTTTCGAGATCCCATACCCTTAAAAACTTGTCCTTTGAGGAACTGACAACTTTTTTACCAGAATCCAAGAAAACAATATCAGTAACCTACAATACAAAAAACATTCATTCGTTAAAAACAAAAAGTTTCAATGAAAGAGAGAACGTATAAGTAAACTAGTTCTTGCAAAATTTAAAATGCATGACTGCATTAAGAGGTAAACCTGGTCACGGTGGCCACGGAGGGGAAAACGTCTCTCCTCACCTACAACATCCCATAAAACAATGTCACAGTCTTTGCTTCCAGATGCAAGCAATGATCCAAGCTTGTTGAATCGAAGAGTAGTTACAGCCCCTTTATGTCCATTCAACGTGGTCTCAGATGTTCCTTTCTCACAATCCCAATTTTGTATCTTCTTCTTACAATCCCAAAATCTTATACTACCATCAGCATATCCACTAGCAACCTGCATTAATAACAATTGAAAGCAAAGGAATTTCACTTACTCATCCATTAAAGCTGTTGTCCAGGCAAAACTTAGACTGTTGCTAAAGCAATTATGCATCCAAGTGCTGTACCCTAATACTTGAGGGGGAAAACAAATATATATGAGCCAGATAAAAATTAAACTCTTTAAACGAAAGTAGTAACTTGGTATAAGCAGTCTTCGTGCATTGCAACAATTTTATTTTATAAATCCTATAACTAAAACCTGACTTATTATGCTATTCATTTTTTTCTTTATTTTTTTATTTAGATTTTCATTTGGGATATGCTAAGTATTGGAAGAAGTGGAACTTCTTTTTGTCATGCGTAGTTATTTGAATCTTATTTGAAGGCATGGTTAACCCAAAGTGGTGGCACTATTGGCATATAAAAAAGCCTTCATTTTGAAGCCTCCCCCTTTATAACATAGAGATAATGCACAGCCTCAATTACTTTCCTCCCCGTAAGTGTCTACTTCGATCCAACAATAAGTTCAAATGTTTTGCCAAAATCATTGTTTCAACACAATGATCCAACTTATAAAGCAACTCAACATCACATAATAATCAATTGTAACAGTATAATAACCAAAAATCTTAATGTTTACACTATGATCAAACTTATTCAGAAACTCGCTCCCACATGTCTATCAAAGTACTTGCTCGGTGCCAATATAAGAGGTATTTCGGCTTTTATAACCTAACTCATTCTTCGTCCCAACTAGTTAGAGTTTGCTCGGCTACATATAATCATTTTTCTTCATTAGCTTTGACCCAATGCAAGGACACGAGACAAGCTACACTTATTCATATCCTTTTCTCTTATTGTTGCGATTCTTAGTTCTTGTTTTTTCCAACTTTTAGATCTAACCTTATGATCAATACGCTAACTTGTCAAGGCTGTAGGAATTCACCTTCAACGATTGTCCTTATTCCTCTAACTAAATAAATGTTCAAACACTCCCTCCGTAAAAACAAAAGTCATTTCTGTAAATTCTTAACTTTTTAATATATTGTTTCAGATAGAAATAAGAAATTTATAGATTTAAAAGAGATAGTTGTAAAATGCAACAGACGTGGACAAGAAATCCATAGAAATATTAAATTCTGAATATTTCCTTTAAATGGAACGAAAGTCTTTCTCTATATTTTATTACAGGGAAGATAAATACATGTTTTGCAAGAAGAAGGGCAAATTGAAAAAAAGGATCAAAGGAATCACTTTTGAGATGTACTTCTTTGGACAAAAACCACTTCTAGATTTTTTTCTTGGCTGTCCATCCACCCGAAATTTGAGAATGAAATGCAATCCAGTTAAGCCGAGTAACAAAACGATTGGATATGTATTTCACAAGTTTCACTTGATCCTATCATCTTCCACATCTCTAATACAACAACAACAAAGCCTTTATCCCAAACTAGTTGGGGTCGGCTAAGATGAACCATCAATAGTCCCAAAGTCTCAAAAAAAGGATAAGAGAGAAAATAATAAAAAGAGAAGAGAAGAAGGGGAGGAGAAGAAAGAAAAAAGTGTGAAAAGAATAAAAAGAGTGTAAAGTATAAATGTAAAACAAGAAACCAACAAAATTCGAC
>JAOWAN010000014.1:6249832-6268863 GCA_028566635.1 Lobelia cardinalis
AAAGGTTTGAATTGATTTATGTGAGTGTATAGGTATAGGGGTAGTAGATGGAAAGTAAAATTAAAAGAGTGTGATATGTGTGATATTTGGGTGTGATATTTGATATGTGATCGGATATTCTTCGTATTCTCATATGGCACCAAATTGGACTTGTGATCTGGGCCTAAAAGTGCCCGTGTCGGAAGCGCGTGCCCTAGGACGCCAGTGACCACATACTTGGACACACGAAATTAGTGTTTCTAAGAAGAAGTTAGGATTTTCTACACGGAAAGCCAACTATACCGAACTTCTACAGGTGTTTGATTATCATATCAAATCCATGAACATGCAGAGAATATATTATGAAAGTAGCTCTTGGAGCTTTCATTTGTATCCATATTCATACATGCTTTCTATATAGAGCCTCGCTCTCGTGTCCTTTGTTTTGAAGGTCCCCTTGTCTGACACCACGCGTCTAAACTGACTCTCTAGTGTGTCGTGTCCATGTCAACAAATCATAGCTAGAACGTCTAAGAAGGACAATAAAAGCATAAGCTTACTGGCTGGTGAGCGAGCCTAAATTGGAAGACTATCTGGAGCAGCAATACTTCGAGTGGCAAGAAGGTTTACCATGTATTTTTAGTAGAATGTACGAAATAGGTGTTACTAAGGGCCTGTCTGGTCGAGTTTTTTAGCTAGAATGCTGCACAAAAAATTCAAATTAGACATTCTTTTTTGTAAGTCTCTTCTGGCCCGCTTTAAGTTGAGCGCAATTTTTAGAGCTTCGGGTTTAATATATAGAAGGAGCCCCAAAACCTGAACAATGAATTGATAGTTTCTTGGATCTTGATAGCATGATGAATCAAATGAATTAATCTTATTAGGAAATTGATGTCTTACGCCATAACTTTGAGGGAACAATTGAACAATAGCCTGACAAACCAGATTCAGGTGCCCTTTCAGTGCCAAACAGACCTATCATTGATTTTTCAATATTGATAAGGTGAAGACCCCTTATATTCAATGTTTGGCATAATGAGCATAAGGACCTCAAAAAATTATTTTTCATCCTGTGAACTTTAAGGTGTATGATTTTTAATGGATAATAACCAAACAAACTAAAAATGCATTTAACAACCAAAAAAAAAAAAAAAAAGGAGCACAGTGCCAGAATGAGAGTAAAAAAACATTGAACAGGAATAAACTGAAAATTAAGAATGTGAATATGATGTTCCTCATGTTTCGCGGTGCAAAATTGGAGCTCGAAAGTTATTGCGATTTGCGGTATTCTGGGAATTGAAATAACCTTCTTCCCATTTTATTTAAATTACTAAAAAGTCAGGTTTACAATGAAATTACCACAATCTGGGACTGACTAAGTCCAAAGATGCATCAAAGCCATGGCTACTACACCCCCCCCCCCAACCCGCGATTGGAGGACACCCTGCCTAACTAGTGAAACCAAAACACATAGGGTGTGTTCTCTTGGGTGTTTTTCACCCGGGTTTTTTGGTTTTTGATTTTTCTCTCATTGGTCCCACAAGTTTTCTATCTCTCTCTCTCTTACTTTTTACTTTAATCATTACAAAAACTCAAAAACCAAATTAAAAAATTACCCATCCAAACGCACCCATACTATCTATCTTATAATTTAGAGCTGTCCACTATTCATCGATAGTGACATTCGTAACTGGATAACAAATTTCAAAAAAAAAGACACAACTGTCAAAAAGGAGGGAGGGAAAGGGGGCGTGCCATGCTTGTGTAGGCGGTTGGTGAATTTAGATTGTTTGTTTGTGTGTGTTGAGAAGAGAGAGAGAGAGAGAGAGAGAGAGAGAGAGAGAGAGAGAGAGAGAGAGAGAGGTGTGGAGGGAGTAGAGTTTGTGTCGGGGGATGGGGGTGGGGGTAGGCATGTGTCAGGGTGTTTCTTTTTCATATTTTTTCATTTTTTCTAGCTTAGTAGGCATGTGTGTTTTTCTATTTATTAGGTAAATTAATTTTAATTAATCTTTTTTTTCATTTAGCTTGATTAATAAAAATAATATGCGTAAAGTAATATACATGTCTTTTGTACATTCATGTTTATAACCATAAATATTTTATCCTTAGTTGAGATAATTTTGAGAGCACTTTTTTTTTTTGTCATTTTACATTTTTCTCCTAAAATTTTTTGTTCAATTATTACCGATAATATTTTATATTTGTGCTAAAATATTTTATCACTTTCGAATGTTATGTCGTGTCCTCGGACACTCGCTTACACTAATGATACATATCTAGGAGCGTACCAATTGTAAACCAACAAATGGAGCCCCTGAGCACAGGCTTGCTTCTTGTATTAGTAAACTTCTTGCTACATGTGAAAATAATTAAGCATGTGCTCCAGGAAAAGTTGATATACTACTACACACATATACATATGCACTTATACTCTTTTAGTACTACCTCCATCCCTTCCCCTAATGGTATGGTACAAGCGTGTATAGCTATATCCTTAAGAAAGTTTTGAAAAATGTACAATTGACTATCTTTTTAGGACGGAGGGAGTCGTATACAAGTCATTCAGTTCCTATTTTTAGAAGTGTTATGCTCTCCTTATCACATTCTCCTGGCTCCTAGCTGATCCTATGAGTTATAGTGGACTCCCTCCGTCCCTAAATGAGTGTCCTGTTTTTGACTTTCTTTGGTCAGTATTTTTAATGTTTGAATAATTGTTTGTGAGAACTGAATTATTGTTTCTAAGCAATAAAATATTTTTATTAATAGTTTACTTAATAATTTTATGAAAATTAAAATTTTAGAATCTAAAACTCAATGAATATATGTCAAATAATTACTTTAATAATAAATTGAGTTGACTTTTCAAAAATCGAACATGACACTCATTTTAGGGACTGAGGGAGTATAAAACATGCTTATAATTGCATAACTATCTGTTTCATACGTTGATTGTCAACTACCCTGCAAATTTATGAAACTCTGCGGTGACGGCAGTTTTGTTCTTTGTTGCATGATTTGGCTAAATTTCTTGTGAATATCATTTTCTGTAGGTTCTTCTTCGGATGCTTCCGGACTATCATAATCATGTGCGAACATATGAGAACACACTCATTACTAAATTTTTTGGCCTTCATAGGATAAAACCCTCGAGTGGCCAAAAGGTAACTTACTAGATTTTGACGTTATCTTTGAACAACTGAAGAAGTGTTTAATGGTAATATACTAATATTATATAGCCATTTCATAACACTAACTCAACACATACAATCAGTGCCGATATACGTTTCTATATCTTAGGGTTTCATCGAGTTAGTGATTCTTTTTGTCAAAAAGATAAGCATCATGACTGACATTCTGGCCACCATATGCCTTTCTTCGTTCATCTAGGGTGCCAGGACAAAGTTAAATGTACTGTATTTTCCTTTCAAATGTCATGTATTTCATCTGTTTTTTTTTACAAAAGGTTAGAGGGGACATAGACCTAACACCAACCATTAATTAGACCGTACAAGAATAACAAAGAGGGCTTAAAGCCAGGTGATGTCTTCAACAAGATATAATTTCTTTTCATCATTGTCCCTGAAGGGACTTGAACCCCTAACCTCCCCGTTAGGAAAGAGAAGGGGATACCCTTAGAACAAGTGGTCTTTGGTAAATATTTTTATGTATTTTTAGAAAAAATCGAATGTGTAATTCTAATTTCTGTTTTACAGTTCCGCTTTGTGGTGATGGGCAACATGTTCTGTACAGAGTTAAGAATCCACAGAAGATTTGATTTGAAAGGTTCTTCCTTGGGGCGTTCTGCGGACAACGTTGAGATTGACGAGAACACAATACTTAAAGATCTTGACCTAAACTATTGCTTTTATTTGGAACCTTCTTGGCGTGAGGCCCTGTTAAAGTGAGTAATGCTCTCAAGTTACTTTTTGCATATTAGCCATAATTGCTTTAAATTTATATTCGTCTTTAATTGCGTCACCAAATGTTTATAGTAGCACTCTATTTCATGGCCGCTTCCGATTTAGGACACTTCTACGGTTGGGATCATCATTTAAAACAAATGTTAATATACCAAGAAATTGATTCACAACCAGAGCTTCCATGAGGCATTGATGATTATTCATTTTTTCTTGATAATCTATTGACACAGCTGTTGTGATAATAATTTCTATTGGATGAGTAGTTTTCTTAAACTCATGTTTCTTAGAATATCCTGGAGATAGATGTAAAGTTTCAGCAGCCACTACTTTCTTATCTGCAATTTCTTGTTTCTTTATACTCAATCCTCTTGTTCATCAATCTTATTGCAGGCAGATAGAAATTGATAGTAATTTCTTGGAAGCGCAGAACATAATGGACTACAGTCTTTTGCTAGGAGTTCATTATCGAGCCCCCCAACATCTGCGTTCTCTTATGTCTTACAGTCAACCTATTACCACCGATGGTCTGGGGATTGTTGCAGAAGAAGGTGGGTTCTTAGCCAGCAGTTACATTCCTATTCTTTGGGTCTTGTTAACTGCCTAAACTATGTCAAAAATCAGTTACTGAAATTCATGTCTATTTATCAGTTGTTTATACAAGGAGTCTGATAAGGAGTTCTAGGTGTAAGAAGGCCAAGAATTTAGACTATGAAATAGGGAAAAGTTCAATAATCTTTCTTTGGTTGCTTTAAACTGAAATGTTATTGTAGATCCTCCTCTCAATGTGTATACGTACACCTTTTGATCTCTTGACTCTAGGGATGCTAAATATGCTGAAACTTTCAAACTTTAGATACCAATGGTTTCAGTAATTTATATCGTGTCTGAAGTATGAATGGTAGTTAAATTCATGGATTCCATGGCATATTGCCACAAAAAAAGTAATGCTGATTACATAAGGTAGTGTAGCCTCTAGTGATGAGCGATGACTATGGAATGGGAAGTCTTTGAGGTAGTGGTGGAGTTTTGTGTTGGTGAAAGTGTAATGTATGGTGATAGTTTGGAACCTTCTTGGTACCTAGGGAGTGGTGATGGGTAACTTCATCTTCACCTGATGATTTATGGAGGTGGTGATGGGTAACTTCATCTTCACCTGATGATTTATGGAGGTGATGCTTGTGATGATGGTGGCTGATACTGGTGCTGAGATTGTGGTGTATTATATGCTAGGTTGATTATTGCTGAAATGGCTCTGATATTATTATTTATTTCTTTTTATTGAGGGATATGGGGTGTCTGATTGCTAGAGATGGTGATCACGATGTCAACTCTTTGAAGTTTTGCTACGGTGTCAACAGCAGTGGGATTGCCACTATGGAGGGTGTGTTGGAGGCCCTGATAGTAATGGTGAAAGCATAAGCCAGATACTGTGCACTCTTTTTTGGGTGATGTTGAAACTAGAGGGCCAATGTTACTGATGGGATTGGCGTTGGCCTTTTTGGTGAAAGTTGTACTACTGATAGTACGGAGTCCAAAAGGAAAATTCTGGTATTATTAGAAGTTTAGAACATAAGAGCTGAGGTTTGCAAGTCTCTTCCGTAAGTTGATACATTTTAGATGGCTTTTCATATCCGAACTGTACTAACTGATATTTGAGATTTTGGGAATTCCCTGGGAATGTGAAATCCTTCGTTAAAGTCCTCTTCAATGCACCATTCAAGTATTGGCCATAACAGCCTACATTTTATGCTTTATCAATAGAGCTTCTCTGTCATAAATGCCCCTATGGCACTTGTTGAAAAGCTATAAGGGGAAATTGTTTGGACAGCAACCATTTCCAATGCGAAATGCCCCCAATGTATTGAAGAGGTTCCCAATATTATTATTTTCTACGTTTAGATTATTAACAAGTGTCATATGGGTGATTGTCAGCATTACCCTTTTCAATTTACTGTTTTCGGTTTGGATTTGGAATCATTGCTTTTCAATGGCAGCATTTTGCATCCTATTAATAACTTGTACCTAAATGCTAGGAAGTCAACTGTTTTATATGACTTGTTACACCTGTCAGGGAGTGTTGCAGATGAGCAAGGGCATCAAATCAATGCATGGTTCTGATTGAGCCTTGGACTGTATTAAATGGAGGAAAATGATTCGTGTCTTTCTCAAGTTCCTAGTAGCACGTGGAATCTCTATAATAGGTCCATTAATTCATCAGGCAGATGGATTGTCGCCTGTCATGATTTGATCTTCAGAAGTTGGATTCTTAATTGCAAAGAGTTCCCCAAGCATGGCCAGGTTATCTTGGTCAAACGCGTTGCGCTTTTTGTGTTGGTCCACGTGATATGTTTATCTGGTGAAATTTGACCATCATTGGCCAAATAAGAAACATGGAAAAAGAAAACACCACCAAAGTTCTGAGCTAAATAAGTAAAACTCATCAGATTGTTTCTTTCTGTATCCCATGAGCAGGACTGCTTTCATTCCCAGCATTTTCGCTAGTTGAGATTGAGATGGTTAAGTTTTGTCACCTGATATCGATGATTATTTATTCAGAGAATCTGTGACGTACATGCTTTGATTATATGTGACTTGTACATTTTGTTAATTATAATTCCTTGACAGAATCTATGGAGGACGAGATCTCTCCACAAGGGCTTGTCTTGGTTCCTCGTGGATCTGAAGACGATAGTGTTGTTGTGGGTCCTCATATCAGAGGTAGCCGGTTACGAACATCATCGGCCACTGGTGGTGAAGAAGTGGATCTCCTCCTTCCTGGTACAGCAAGGTATCATCCATTTTATTGAGGAAGATTCCTTTGTAATGCTGTAGCTATTGTCCATATCTATGTTTATTACAGTCCCACCCACTTTAGCAAGTTAATATCGACAAGTGTTGTTACTCAAAAGTTGGTGCGTTGTAGTTTTACTTTTTGCCACTTATGGCACATATATGCAACAGTTATCATCAAATGAAAATGCGTCTTAAAATAGTTCAGGCATAACCTTAATGAACTATTTTACCATCTTTTAAGGCACTATTCTATACTTCCTTGCACTGTCCACCCTTGCACTAAATTGGGTTTTCTTATAAGCAGGTTCCAGATACAGCTGGGAGTAAACATGCCAGCCAGAGCAGAGCTTACCAGAGCGAAAGAGGAAACAGAGATGTTCCATGAGGTATACGATGTTGTGCTATACTTGGGTATTATCGACATATTGCAAGAGTACAACATACATAAGAAGATCGAACACGCATATAAATCCTTTCAATTTGATTCTCTCTCCATCTCTGCTGTGGACCCTGCATTCTATTCACAGCGGTTTTTAGAGTTCATCCAGAAGGTATTCCCTCCTCAAGTGGTAGAGAGTTAGAAGTAAAGTCTTCAGGAATTGTGATAGACTTATCTTCTTCGCCTACACTGAAAATTACCTTCTAGTTGTCGGCTTGATTGATGAGATTGCAAATATCTTGAGAGCAAACAATGTCGACTCTTTTGGGTCGTTAATGGCGGGTTAACCCGGTGAATATTTTCAAAGTATGGCATAATATTCAAAGCTTATGTCAAACATTTGGCCAACTTTAACGCTGAGTACTCTCCATTCTCCATCTTGGTTCTGCATGCGGATTAATTAGGTTATTTTGAACTTTTTCCTCTGAGGTGGTTCTGTCATTTGGGAATCTGATGAGGTAAATTCAATGTAAAGGTGAAGAATTCTTGTCTGAAAATTTTCAATCTTTCTGCCTTAACATTGGTGTTTGCATGGATTTATGTGTTTTTTTTTCTACTTGATTTCTCTCACTGGTTTCTCAAATTGCTTATTATCACTATGTAGTATGGACATCAATAGACTCGGGAAAGTACGGTGCTGGCCGTTGATAAGTTTATCTACAATTATTAGCTTCCTATATACGTGCAAAAATTGCATATATTACTGACTCCAGCAACAAAGCACAATCATACAAGAGCATCGTAATGTCACTTTGAACCTTCAACACTGGCGGCTACCTGAACCAAACATGATTAAAGCACAGGTAGTGACTAATGTGCAACATTTTCCACGGCCGCCCATTTCATGAGCCAATTGCTAAGATACAATATCTCACTGGGGGTTTGACCTATTCGCTGTCCATGAATCTTTCAACAACAATGCACTGTTATGCCATGCTGGGAGGAGGTGGAGGTGGAGGTGGATGAACCCCGTGCGACCCCATCTGTTGCCCTGGAAATCCCTGTGGTGGTGGTGGCAGCATCGGCCTTGGGGTAAAGTTTGCCATTGAGCCACCATCTACTGGGGGAGGTGTTGGGGCAGGTAGGTTCCCACCTGGTGGCATAGGCCTTGGTCCATTACCCATTGGAGGAGGAGGAGGTGGTGGCAAAGATCCAGGTGCAGGTGGTGGTGGGGCCCTTGCAGGATTACCATTTGGAGCTCCTTGTGCAGGAGGAGGAGGTGGAGCCAAAGGCCTCGGCGGCGGGACACCAGGTGCTGATGTTCCATTAGCAGCTACGGCAGGCTTGGGCTCTGGTGGCTTTGTTTTGAAGTATAACTGCAACTGTACATCAATTCATCCCACCAAAATGTCAGTTAACATTCTTCAAAAGCCACGTCCAACTCACTTCCCCATCGGAAATCCATGTAATATTGGGAGTGCAACAACATAGTATACCTGCTCAAAAGATGACATAAATCTGTACGTAGCATATAATATGTTTGTGCTGTAGAAGGGCAAAAGAGTCTCAAATTACATGCAACACCTAATTTGCTTCTTTAATTCTACTTCACGTGTCCCGAAATCTTTGTCCCGAAATCTTTAATTCAATGCCGTGTGCGATCGAGCACTCCGCATACCCCCAGGACGGGCCTGGTTTGGTATATATAACTGTAGCAAATAATTTACTTTCATTAATAAATTAACTTGAACCACAACACAACTATCCAATGTAATGAGGATGATACGTTACAAATGTAAATATAATACTTCTCGTTTCGATTTAATTGTCCTTGATAGTGACATGTTGTGAGAATTTTATGTCGATTTGAGGACAGTTAAAACGAAACATAAGGAGTATCTAATGTCACAAGTGCTTACTAAATTATAATAATAAGACTCCCATCACTGCCATAGTACATTAAGCATCTGCTCTAAATGAATCTTTTAATCATGCTAGTAACAAGAATACAAGGATCATTATCTTTACCAAAATAGGGTTCTATATTCATCCCGTCCCAGTCAAAGTGTCAAGGACAAAAATTTGCGTTTGCAATTTCTTTTTTACTTGTGAATTTTTTTATAGTGAGAAATTCACAAAAAAATTAGTGAAATTAAAAAATTAATAAAAATTGTACAAATTTTATACTCTTTTGATGATTGTAGCACTAATTGAAATTGATCATTTTTGGACCGTTAATCTGTCAACATGTTCTTCTTTAAAATCACCCACAACGACAAGCGTAAAAGTTGATAGAGCCGAGCTTTACAGTATGTAAAGTTTCAGGTTCGATCCCTTCTCATGCCCCCTTGAGGCCAAACAAAAAAAGAAAAAAAAAATGACAAGCGTAAAAATTTGAGGAAAAATAAAATTTATGGAGCTAGCTAGGTCAACACATGTCATGCACATGTAGTGATCTGCTCCTAATAACATTCACTATCCGTAACATTTTTAGAGCCTATTTTATCATAAATTAAAACCATTATTACTTTTAAGTTTGGTTATTGATTGAGAACCGCCATATATAATGACATGTGATAACCTATAATCACATAAAGATATATCCTTGGATCGAGTATTAGAATCAATATAGGGAGAGAGGAGATGAGTGTCATTGATGCAAGATCAGGTCCGTTCTTGAGAAGGCTGAGATATTGAGGGTCTATATAGAGCGAATCGTAAAATTGAATTTGGTTCAAATGAGGCTCTTTAATATTTTGGCAAAACTCTACCAAAAGTTAATAATTTGAAAGTGTATGCATATTTTATCATCAAAATATTCAAAATTAGTTTAAGGTCATTTAGGTTAGTTTAAGGTCATTTAGGTTAGTTATTTTAACATTTAGGGTCATTCTCTCTATTTTAAGCGTTAGTTAGACGTTAAGTCCCCTTTTTTTGGGAATAAAATCGTTAGATGGGGTTGAACATCAATATTTACGAATAAAATAATTTTTTTACTCGTTCAATCTATTGTGATAGTTGAATCTTCACCGTACATGTGACGAGCATAGAGCGCGGTAAATACCATAGCACCACGAAAGTACATGCACCATGGGTTTTGGATCGCCTCCGCTCCAATGCCCCGCCGGCAGCCCCTACTCCCTCCCCCCTCCCCCTCTCTCTCACACACTATGCTCTCGTATTATTTTTATTTTTAATTATAAATGATATATTAATTAGTTATAGATGATTAATTATTTACATTTTGACTCTGTGCATTGGAGTAGGGGGATATAAATAAAATAAAATAAAATGCATCATGAAAACTCATATCCATTGTGATGCTATAAACAAAGATGAAAAGTTGACACCAGTTGGTCACAGTTTATTTGTACAAGTCAATTGGTACACCAAACAGATACCAACGTGACAAGCCGCAAGTGCATTGTTCTTTCTCCCTGAAGCAAGATGGGACTGTTCACCTATTAAATAGATAGCTCAACTCACTTCATAAAGTGATGGTGATGGCGGTCACAATCAAATGGCGATCCGTCGTTCCTTTGAACTCTCCTCGAGATTAGGGGTGGCAATAATGGTCCCAACTCAATTAATTTAATTTAAAATTAATTAAAATTAATTTAATGGATAAATTTAATAAAATTTAATAAATTATTGGGTTTAATTGAATAAATTCAATAAGACCCAATAACTTAATGGATCTTATTAGGTTTATCCAATTAAACTCAATAATCCATAAATATGCTCTTGTTTTGATAGTGTATCCGTCTTCTTAATTTATAAGCCTCGTTTTGACACATTTTACACCATAACCGTACATAAGAGTGGCAAAAATGAACTCAATCCAATTAATCCAACCCAGAATAAAATTAAAATTGACTCAATGGATAAATCCAATAAGACTTAGGTTGTGTTTGGATGGATGATTTATTGATTTGGTTTTTGAATTTTTGTAATGATTAAAGTAAAAAGTAAGAGAGAGATAGATAGAAAAATTATGGGACCAATGAGAGAGAAAAGTCAAAAATCAAAAATCCTAGATGAAAATCATCCAGGAAAACACAACCTTAATAAACTATTGAGTTTAATTGAGTAAACCCAATAAGACCCAATAAACTATTAAATTTAATTGGGTTTGTATCCAACCCAACCCATAGATTCAAATTATCACCCCTATTTGAGATAATCTGCTAAAAATGAACAAATATATTACGGGTATCTTTTTAATTTAGTTTTTATATTTTTGTAATGATTACAATAAAAAGTAAGAATGAAATAGGTAAAAAAAATTATGAGATCAATAAGAAAAAAAATCAAAAATAAAAATCTAGATGAAAAATATTTAGAATAACACACTCTTGAGTCATAGAAATGTAATTAATAATGAATTATTTTAATAATAAATTACGATTTGCAAAACATGATCAAACAAGCTAATATGCATTTAGGAAGGAGACAGTAGGAAAAAAAATGGTTTACTTGAAAAAAAAAAAAAAAACAGTGATACACGGGTTTTAACAGTGAGCCCCACGTATTATTTTCTTGAGGATAATCTTTTTGCCGTCAATCTCATTTCTTTCCATCCATCTTGATAATCTCCATAGAGAACAATTTTAGATTGAGAAAGTTATGAACCATATATTTCTGTAAAACTGAATCAATCTTATACAAATTGGGGATGAATATATATAACTGCCTCTAACTAACTCTCTTTTAAGCTATACACATTGCACCCTCTCACTATCTAAACTGTTCATATATTCACACATACAAAGACCTGTACTATTCATTTTTTAACTTGTAAGTCCTTCTGCTTATATATCTTATCATTCCCCCTCAAACTGAAGGTTGAGAAGAGATTGAAGGCATGAAGTTTGGATAGAAAATGTTGTAGCTGAGCAGAGGAGAGAGCTTTAGTGAATAGATCAGCTAGTTACTCATGAGTAGAAACATGAGCAGTATGGATCATACCAGATGTAATCTTATGGCAGTCTATCTCTATGTGTTTAAATCTTTCATGAAACACTGGATTAGAAGCTTAATGCAAAGCAGCTTTATTATCACAAAAGAGAGTAACAAGTGAGAGATCTGGACAGCCAAAATCATGTAGCTGACCAAGCAACCATGTGATCAAACATGTGGCATTGGCCATAGCCCTGTATTCTGCTTCAGAGGAAGATCTGGACACTGTGGTCTGTTTCTTGGCCTTCCAAGATATTAAGGAAGAACCTAGAAACATGCAATAACCTGAAAGGGATCTCCTTGTAGTTGGACATGAACCCCAATCAACATCACAATATCCTGTGAGCTGTAAAGAACTAGAAGGGGAGAAGAGCAAACTCTGTCCAACAGTACCCTTGAGGTACTTAACCAGTTTAAGAGCTGCTGTCAAATGAGTCTGCCTAGGAGAAGACATAAACTGAGAAAGAATGTGAATTGCATTGGAGATGTCTGGCCTGGAAATTGTGAGATAGATGAGTCTGCCCACCAATCTCCTATACTGATTAGGATCAGCAAGAGGAGAGCCAACATCAGAAGCAAGACCATGATGTTGTTCAATAGGGACTTTAGAAAAGAACAATTCTCTAGATTTGTGTCTGTAATAAGATCAATGGTATATTTCCTTTGATGCATATATATACCAGTGTTGTTTCTCGCCAATTCAATGCCCAGAAAATACTTTAGTGGACCAAGATCTTTTATCAGAAACTGTGTATGAAGAAAGGCCTTGAACTTGGATAGTAGACATTGATCATTTCCTGCAATAAGGATATCATCCACATAGACCAAAACTGATAAACAGGAGAGTGAGTTTGGTAGTGTGAATAGGGTATGATCAAGTATGGATTGAGTAAGCCCAAACTGAAGGAGGGCTTGATGAAGCTTGTGGAACCACTGTCTAGGAGCCTGTTTTAGGCCATATAGTGATTTGTTAAGCTTGCAAACCAAAGGTTGGCCAGAAGAAGAGACTAAAGAGGTAGAAGAAGAATATCCCTGAGGTAGTTTCATGTACATTTCCTCATGTAAGTCACCATGGCGGAAAGCATTTGTGACATCCATTTGTTCCACAATCCAACCCTTAATGGCTGCCAGAGCTAGAAACAACCTAACAGTAGTCATTTTTGCAACTGGTGCAAAAGTGTCAAAGAAGTCCACCCCTTCCAATTGATCATAGGCAAGAGCTACAAGCCTGGCTTTGTATTTTTCAAGAGCACCATCTGACAGAAACTTTAGTCTGAAACCCCACTTACATCCTATAGCCTTTTTGCCAGCAGATAACTCCATGATGGTCCATGTGTTATAAAGTTCTAGAGCAGCAAGCTCAGTAGCCATGGATGTACACCAATTTGGATCTTTGACAGCTTGCTTGAAGGCCTTAGGTTCAGTTAGGGTAGAAATATTGCAGAGGTAGTGAAAATATGAGGGAGATACATATGAATAGTTGACAAATGTATGAGGATTGGAAGAGACTAGTAAGCCTATAAAGTCCTTGAATTTGGAGGGTAGGGTTCTAGTTCTAACTGGTCTTGAAGGGGGACTTGGATTAGAATTTGTAGGAGAACTAGAAGAGATACTTGGACTAGGAGAGGGACTGGAGTGGGAGTTTAGAGGAGATGTAGGAGGACTAGGAGGTATAGAATCATCATAGACAGTACGAGAAGAAGGTGAGAACATGGGAACATAACGGTCAGGAGATGTGGAGTCTTTGTAAGGAAAAATAGATTCATAAAACTTAACATCCCTGCTATAAAAAATTTGGTGAGTAGAGAGATCTAATAGCTTGTAGGCCTTTTTGCCTTGAGGATAACCTAGGAAGATACACTTAGATGCCCTTGGAGAGAACTTATCTCTTTGAGCTGCTAATGTTGAAGCATAGCATAAGCAACCAAGGACTTTGAGATGGGAATAAGAAGGAGGAGAACCAATGAGGCATTCATAAGGAGATCTATTTGCAAGAACAGGAGTAGGAAATTTGTTAATTAAGTAGGTGGCAGTGAGTATGCAATCCCCCAAGAAATTGATTGGCAGATTTGCTTGAAATCTAAGTGCCCTGGAAACCTCTAAGATATGTCTGTGTTTTCTCTCCACTCTCCCATTTCGTTGGGGAGTTTGTACACAAGATCTGTGTTGCTCTATGCCCAGAGAAAGAAGAGAGGAAGATAGAAAAGTATTGAAAAATTCAGTACCATTATCAGATCTTATGGTTTGAACTGTGGCTTGAAATTGAGTGTGAACAAACTAGATGAAGTTCAGGATAATAGATGAAACTTGTGTCTTAGAAGATAGAAGATATGTCCATGTAACCCTTGTGCAATCATCAACAATAGTAAGAAAAGAAGTACAACCATTATAAGTGGCATGCTTGTAAGGCTCCCAAAGATCACAGTGAAGAAGAGAACAAGGTAATTGATTTTGTGAAGAGCTTAGAGGAAAAGGAATTCTTATTTGTTTAGCAAAGTGACAAACATCACAAACAAAATGTCTTTATCAGAATCAATGTACTTATTACAATGCAAGGAAGAAATAGAATGTAAAGACTTAATAGGAAAATGGCCTAGTCGTTGATGCCACAACAGGGTTGATTGGATAGAAGCCATAGCTGACATAGACTTGGTATGGACAGAAGTTGAGGAAAGACATAATTTGTAGAGACCACCATCCAATTTACCAATCCCCTGTAAGGTCTTGTGGACAAGGTCCTGAAAAACACATAAGGCAGGATAAAACATAAGACACATATTGCTTTGTAAAGCAAGTTTGCTACCTGACAAGAGATTGAATTTGAATCCTGACACATAAAGCACATCATAGAGGGTGAGAGAAGGAGATAGAAGGATAGTGCCTTTGTGAGTAATAGGAGAAACCTGACCATTAGGAAGATGAATTGTAGAAGAAATAGGAGTGAGATTCATCAAGGAAGAAAAAGAAGTATATGGTCTGAAGCTCCAGTGTCAATGATCCAATCAGTAACATGTAAGGCTACATTTTCTTGTGTTAAAGAACTAACAAAATTTGGAGGAGAGTAAGAGATACCTGCTTGCATGTCTGATAGGGATGTAGATGCATGCTAATGAGGAATCAACAGCATTTAGCAAATCTTTGTTCTGGAGGTGAGTGAGGCCAGTTGACAGAGCTACATTTGCAGTAGAGTTGAATGAAACACCATGCTTGATCAAATGTTTAGGCATCTTGGCAGGATTTGGTGGAACTCCATACAAAGGATGCCAGTCTGGGAATCCATGAAGAAAGAAGCAGGTGTCCTTGAGATGGCCTGTACCACCACAGTGGTCACATTTCAAGTGAGCTTTGGAAGCCCTATCTGTCCTTCTGGTACCATTGGAGAGAGGACTACTCTGAGGCTTGGTGGATATTGGTTTGGATTTGGAAAAGAGAGCTGTAGAGATATCAGGAGTAGAGAGAATAGATGTGGTAGAGGAATTGAGAGAGCTTTCATCATGTCCAGAATAGAGATGGCTTTAGTCATTGAAGGCAAAGGATTCATGGAGAGGATGGAACTTCTGGTGTGTCTATCATTCAAGCCCATCATGAAATGTGTAAGTTTCTGTAAATTTTTTTGATCTTGTTGAGATTGAGCAGTCGCACAAGTGCATTGTATTCCAGATGTGAGATTCTCAATCTCATCCCAAGGTGTATGGAATTTAGTGTAATAGGTGGAAATGGACATGGAGCCCTGGGAAAGGTGAGTAAGGTCCTTTTTAAGATTGAAAACTTGCGACACATTGCCTTGAGTGAAACGAACAACAAGATCATCCCAAACATCATTGGCGAGTTTGATATAAACAATACTAGCCCTAATTTCAGCTGAAGCAGAATTTAGAATCCATCCTATGAGCATGTCATTGCATCGTGTCCAGGCAGGAAAGTATTTAGAGGTAGAAGGTGCACATTTATGAAGACCAGAGATTAAACCTAATTTGGATTTGGCAGATAGATGCAAGGACATGGATCAACTCCATTGTGTGTAATTCTGGCCATCTAAGACTTTCGTAACTAGAGTCATGCCGGGAGTGTCATTCGGATGTAAAGACAACAGATGAGAGAAGAATGAGATTTACCTCTTCCAAGTCGTATTCATCGAGCTCATCAGTAGACGCCGTTGAAGCCGAAAATCAGAGATTTGAAGGATGAAAAATCAGAGAGACGCAAACAATTGGGGATGAAGATTCAACAGTGTTGATTCGAAGCGGAAGCATGAAGATCGAGGTGTGACTGATACCATGATAATCTCCATAGAGAGAACAATTTTAGAGAGAGAAAGTTATGAACCATATATTTCTGTAAAACTGAATCAATCCCGATTATACAATTTGGGGATGAATATAACTGCCTCTAACTAACTCTCTTTCAAGCTATACACATTGCACCCTCTCACTATCTAAATTGTTCATATGTTCACACATACAAAGACCTGTACTATTCATCTTTTAACTTGTAAGTCCTTCCGCTTATGTATCTTATCAGATCTCTCGGGACTAAAATGAAATTAAAACTATCAAGTGCACACTTATAATGGAGTATGATTCAGTGTTAGGAGGAGAATTTGTGGGAGTTGGAGATGGAGACGGGTTGATTTTTCTAAAGTTTTAAGGAGTTCTTGTTTGCTTTGGTAGGAGATGGAGCTTGAGGCAAAATTTTGCCCGAAGGCTAAGGGAGGAAGAAGCAGTACTGGTGCTGGGAGTGTTTAATGGGGACGTGGTTAGGGGATGGGTTAAGATTAGGCATTTGAATTTTGAGCCCCCAAATCCTCCCCTTCTCCTTCATGCATAAATGACTCCCAAAATGAAGCAATTCATGTAATTATTTAATTATGAAATTTAAGTATCTCATCAAAAACAACATAAATTTCAAGTAAAAGCAAAATTCAAATAAAATATTTCAAAAATCTTCTATCCAAACACGTTCTAAATTAACATTAAGGTGAGTAGGTGACCATCTCCAAGAAAAGAAAAACACGAAATTCATCCCAAAATCAGTTTATCGCAGAGAAATTTTTACTACTTTAACCACAAAAAAAAAAAAATATGTTGATGCAATTTTTCCTTGCATTATACTGTAATTCACAAAAAATTTTAATCGTATAGTGTAATATCTTTTATTTCTAAACCATTACCCAAAATTTAGTTCGATCATCTCAAAATAAGTGTTAATTTTTTATATATATAATTGAATTGGATAAATTTTACGCTTATTTTAAGACCTAAAGAGTAAAACTTAAATTCATTTCACTATGGTAGTAATTGTTCAGGCCCAAAATCACCATGATGTACCTATATGTTTTTAATTCAATGTGAATAATAATTTAAATTATAATCTATCTATGAATCAATTAAACAGATTGAAATATAAACATAATCAAATTTTTTTTTTGGCCCCGAGAGAGCACGAGAAGAGATTGAACCTGAGACCTTACGATCAAGAATTAAAGGTGATGCCTATAAATTTAACAGTATACTCAAAAGGTAATTATAAAAGTAACTTTTTAAAAGATTTTTCATTAATTAATATAATTTTGAGCCGCTTGTGTATAAATAGTACTATTTTAAGTTGCTCTAGACATTTTTTTTATTTACTCCACGTATTTTTTTTAATGTTCATCAAATAATATTCTCTCAATTTTAATTTAATTGTTATTAATAGTAACATATTGTAAGAGTCTTATATCGCTTTTAGAATAATTAAAACGAAATAAATGCAATATTATTTTAAGTTGTTCCAGACGCACGAACATCTCAAGATTATTGCTATTCTCCTGCATATCAACCGTACATTATTTTCTGAGACATTCCAAAAGGAAAAGCAGATTTATGTATTCGAACTCAATGGAATTAGCTTTTTGGACATCCCCTATTCACCTATTCATTGAAGGCTCACGCCAATCCGTGCCCCACCCGCAAAAGAAATAAAGAAAGAAAATAATTGGAAAACTTAAATCTCAACCCAAGTCCCTACAGTGTTGTTATATGTAAGATCAAATTATTACTTTCAATGGAACAATCACTTCAGCACATTAGTTTTTTAGTATCCGATCACCGGTCTTATATATGCTGATATTCACTAATATGATGTTGTTTATAATATATATGTAATATATATAAAATGATATAAATAATATGAATTTATGATTTAAAAGATTAAATTGCTCTCATTATGTGAAATATTTGAATGTAATATGAGAAGAAAGAATGTGATGTGAAAGATTTGAATGTGAGAAAAAATTTGAAAAAAATTGAGAGAAAATATGATATAAAATATTTGAATTAATTTTTGATCGAAATCTCAAAGGGGGATATGACGAAATTGGTAGACGCTACGGACTAAATTGAATTGAGCCTTGGTAGGGAAACTTATTAAGTGGGAACTTTCAAATTCAGAAAAACCCTGGAATTAACAAAAATGGGCAATCCTGAGCCAAATTCCGTTTTTTGAAAATAAGGTTCGAAAAGCGAAAATCAAAAAGAATAGGTGCAAAGACTCAATGGAAGCTGTTCTAACAAATGGTAATAGATCGAAAATGTTTAATATTAATATATAATATTGTTGAATGATATTAACATATAATATTAAAAATATGAATGATATGGATAATAAGATTGATATTACGATATTAGAATATATTAGACTCGCAAAAGTAAAATGAAGGGTCCTCATGCATGCCATGATGAATTAATTGAAATATTTAGATTTAACGATTGTGTTAGCGCACTGAAGATACCAAATAGTACGAGCGACCTCGCGAGCACTTGCGTGCACGATATACGGTCTAGGACTTTACGTACTAGCAGGATATTTGGAGTATAACTCCATGGCCAGTCAGTGTTCGAGTGCTCGAATGCGAGCGAGAGCGCAAAGAGAGCATCAAGTCAAAGCGACCAGGAGGAAATCTCCTCGATACGAGCAGTTTTGAGCCTCGACCATGCACGAGATACCGCGAGCATGTCGAG
>JAOWAN010000014.1:6275615-6286806 GCA_028566635.1 Lobelia cardinalis
CTTAGTACATTTTTGTTGTATATTCGTTAATTTTGTTGTATCATTTTTTTTTTTTTTTGTATCTAAGTAAGACCCTATTGTATCTTATTACATTTTTGTTGTATCTTCGTATCTTAGTTATTTTGTACTATACAACAAAAATATGGCAGATACAACAAAAATATACTGAGATACAACTGGTTCGTGTGTTTGTACGATATTTGTGGTTTGTAGCAGAATAAGACCCTATATGTATATATATATATATATATATATATATATATTAAGGCAGCATACATATGTCATCATCTCTCCAAACTCAAATTCCATATAGGCCTGTATGTTTAAGTCCAAGTTGACACATTTTTGTATGGCAGCCCAACCCTTAGAAGTTCATGAATAATGAAACGTCAAATAGTTTGTTAATGATCACTAAATCATTTGTCTTTATAGATGTCTTGTTCCACCAAGCTGAAGTCAGAGGCTAATCTCCTAAGGAGATTCGTGTCGACATGCTTTGGTTTACTATGACTTTTTACTAGAGGCTGACATCCAAAGGAGATTTGGGAAGTCGCAAGTGAGATATATGATTTGGCGTAGAAAAATCTATACTTAGAAGTTGGAAAAGAGTATTTTGTATGTAATATGCAGTCTGAGTATCAAAAAGTGTTGTGTGCGACCATTGATGACATGAGTAAGAAGCTTCCTGGTCGTAGATCATTGATGTAAGTTGTCTTCACTGCATGAGAAAGAGTGCCTAATTAGGGTTCAAAATCACCTTAGATTGCAAAACATTTGTGTTCCAGGGGCCGGACCACTCTAAGTCCCCTTTTTCCTGGGAGATTTGAGTGTACTCACCCCTGTCTTTTCATTTCTTCCGTTTTTCTTGTTGTGAGGCTCTGCAGTGATCTTTCATGGCATGAAATCCTGAATTCTACAATATATTACTATTCCATGTCGAGTTGATCTAATTATGGTGTTGTCATCTCGGCCTTCGGCAGTAGTGCAAAGTATTCTAGTTTTTAAGTCATTTAGATTCATAGTATGCTGTGATGGGCATCAAAGGATAGTATAGAATTTTAGGACATGTAATAAGCAAGTACATAAGCGTAAGATCATATCTTATTTAGACTGATAATAACATATTATTCTAAAAGTCTAGTATGATATTTTCTTATCAATCTATTTCAGTAGTGTTGTGAATTCCTTGTGTATCATGATGATGAATAGAAGGAAAAAGGGGTTCAGCCATATATTTAGTAAAGTCACGAGCCTACGGTCACAAATATTATTTTGAGTTTTATGGACATATTAGTTTGATTTGATTTAGTTAGATCTTTATTTGATTTTGGTAGAAGTTTTGCGAAGCATTTATAAGGCCCCTCTATATGATGCATTTTAAAGACTTGATAATTAAGTTTTATCTTTTTAATTTTATCATGAAAATATATCATCTATATCTTTGTTTTTCTTGTTCTCTTGTCTCGTTGAAATATCCAATGCTAGGGAATGCCTATTTGTGAAACTTCTAGACCTTATTTCAATAAGATATTTTTTCAGAATCCCTTGGCTTATATTTGTTGAATCAGATTTCTGATCTGATTATCTGTTGCATCAGTTTTTAACTTTTCTCTCTTATCAACTACCAGGTGTGGACTTTAAAATCAAGCAGCTTAAAGTTGGTGACAAAAGAATAAAACTTACGATATGGGACACAGGTAAAAATACCCAAATGTTAATCTTCATGAACACGGTTTAAAGCATGCTTGCGTAAATGATGGAATTTATTTGTTGGATGAATGATGCGCTTATGTCACTTGTTAGTTGTTATCTTCCCAAGTCTTCAGCTCATGACTTGGTTCGCTGGGTTGTATTGTGCTATATAAATGGTTTATACATGTGACTCTTGTGAAGGGGACAAGTCTCTGTGTCTCTATTCGCACTGAATTGGCTGTTAAACTATATGATGTTCTAGACCTAGGAGAAGGAACCATACTTGAGTTTTTTCTATTTGAGCTAGTTGATATTGAGGTGGACTCTGGTATTCCAAGTCCAATCACAGCTTGAAGTTTCATGCAACTGGGGTGAAATTGTCTCTAAGTTAGGCAGCACATAAAGAAGAGCACTTCATAGATTCCACATACCTAAACAAGTTAAACGTAGTCGATATTTTGTTAACTGCTTGTCAATATTGACTTATTTTTGGAGGTCATTAGTTTGTGAGCTCTGATTATGAACGTTTTAGCATAGAAACCTTTGACAATTGTCACATTGCATAAGCGCGGTGCTTCATTTGTTTCCATATTGTTCTCCTTTTGTTAAGTCTCAAACTCATATAAAGCTGTAACAGGGATCCAACAATGTTACTTTTCCAACTTGTTTAAAAGGGGACTCAATAATGTTTATCTAGCTTAACACCTATAAATACTATAATGAAACGCTTTCCCTTACAATTTAGTTTTGATCGACTTATGAACTAATAATTTCTGCTGCAGCTGGGCAAGAAAGATTCAGGACATTGACAAGCTCTTACTATAGAGGTGCCCAAGGAATTATCCTCGGTATGCAATAGTTGAAATCATTTCATGCTAGAACTGCCTGAACATATACTTCCTTGATGATGTGTTAAGAATGTTGCATGTGTGGAAGTGAGCTAATCTTAGTATTATAATGCTGCAATTAGTTACAACTCGTTAGTCATCATATGTACTCATGTTTTCTCTAATATGTATACGAACTATAAGTAACTAATCAAATGTGCTCATTGCTTCAAAGAAGATTTTATACATCATAAAGATATTCTTCTTTGGTCTAATGATCAGGCTTAATGAATAACATAACAAAGATATTCTTTTCTTCCCTTACGGGAGGTCAGGAGTTCAAGTATTGGGGAGAAACTATTATCTTGCTGAAGGTATCTCCCTCCACTTGTTTTGGGCTTCAAGTGCTCCTCATTGCTTTGGGCTTCAAGCCATCCCTATTGTATTTGTAAGCTTTAATAAAAAAAATATTAAGGGTTGGGGGTGCGGTCTATACCCCCTCCAACCTTTTAAAAAGAAAGAAAAAAAAAAGTATTTTTCATTTACTCTTGTAATCTAATAAATTAACCACTCCAATCTTTGGTTGTTGCTTCGAAAGATTTATATACTTTGTCGAATTACAGCCGGGTTTTCTTATCAAACTTAACCTTTTGTTTATTGTAGTATATGACGTGACAAGGAGAGAAACGTTTACAAACTTGTCAGATGTATGGGCTAAAGAAATAGACCTCTACTCCACTAATCAGGACTGTGTCAAGATGCTTGTTGGAAATAAAGTTGACAGAGTAAGTTCCGGTTCTCTTGTGATATTCCAAGCACTTAAAATGCATTCGCCAGTGTATATTTGCAAATAGTTTTATGCTAATATTCTCTTCACTTTTCATGGATTGGTTGGATAGTGGTTTGCCCGAATGGACTTTATTTTATTTTGCAAGGAGGTAACATTTCTAAAGATAATTAAATTGATGAATTTAGGGAAATTGGTAACTATATGTAATTTTCCAAATTACAACTTGCTCCTCATGATCTTTCATGTCATTCCATGAGAGTGTGAATATAAGATTAAATGGAGAATACATTTGAAGATTGTATTCTATGCTTTAAGCTCTTCGCTGTCGGTTAGTTTTCAGAAGAATTCCCTTCAGTTCCTGCAAGGGTTGATAACCTTCTTATGTACACGGTATGGTAATAATATTTATCTGCTAATTTGTGGCTTTGTTAACCCCGCCTTCCCCCCACCCCCGGTGCAATTTTAGTTGACCTTGATTGATGGGTTAGTCATATTGCCTAAAGAAGTGGCTTTTTTCCATTCTCAATGATTCAAAATAATTCTGGCTGCTATTTCAGGAATCTGAAAGGGTTGTGAGCAGGGAAGAAGGGATTGCTCTTGCAAAAGATCATGGATGTTTATTGCTTGAATGTAGTGCCAGAACAAGAGAAAATGTAGAGCAGTGCTTTGAAGAGCTATGTTTAAAGGTAAGCACAACACTTAGCATCTCTCTCCTGTTGTAGGATCTGCAAATATCTGAAAAATAGGTGGAGACCGAAGGCATACCAAACTGATGTAGACTAATTGTGAAAGATTGGGTTAGGTGACTGGTTGTTTGTCGATAGTTTTGAAGCCCATAGTAGATCCAAGTTGGCAAATACTGCAGAAATATATAGTTCATCACTGGTCACATGCTCTATTCATCAATTCCTAATTTCTTCCACAGATAATGGAGGTTCCTACCCTTTTAGAAGAAGGATCTAGCATCACAAAGAGAAATATATTGAAACAGAAACCAGACAACCTGGCTCCTTCCACTGATGGCTGCTGTTAATAGAAAATGCTGCTGAAGGGACCCAAGTGCAGGCTTCACACTGTACTGCTTGAAGGATCAGCTGATGAGCTTCTTCCTTAACACCTCGCCAATTGTGTTCATGTATATTGATGAGATCTCTTTCGTACCGCAGCTTGTGCTTTGGCTTGTGTATTCTTAACTACATTGGCATTAAATCTAGTAACTTGTGTAAAGTTTGCCCCTCTTTTCATGTTTTGCCTTTCTTTTTCCCTTCTTTGTTTCTTTTTAGACTAAGGTAGTCGTGGGAACAAAACCGTGGGATATGTACGGGTTTCTCATTTGGCTATCTGAGGAGCGTGGTACACTTGTCTATTGACTCTATTCTATCTCATTGACTGCATAGGCCTTCCTTTGATTCTTGAAATACTCCTACCTCTGTACAATAATGGTAATATTCCGGTGTCCCAGAATGAAAATGAAAATATAAGATGCGAGTTTTTGTGCAGGTTTTATATGTTTAGGGATAACAATTTTTTATCCTTGCATGGATCTTAGATCTTATGTCTCCTTTGCTCATTTAACATTCTTGAATCATATCAAGAGGAGACCAAGATTGATGCGCAATTAAGACACACTTTTAGCCTTTGTTTGGCAAGCTGCTGTAAGTTTTCGATAAGTTACTTAATATTAAGATTACACTCTTCCTGGAAATTTCAAGTCCCATATCATACACCTGACTCTTGGTCAATCACATATCAAAGAAAAGATGCTTTTGCCAAGGTAACTGAACCGATCGATAAACAGTTTGGACGAGGACATATATTAACATATGAAGTTTTTATTTACTAGTTAGACTAAAAAGCTCACCTATAAGTTCTCTAAGAACCTACTCTGACTAGAGTGTAGAGGACAGATAATTCATATCTTATAAAGCATTCAAATTATACTTTTTCCTAGGATCAAGGAATAAATACAACAACAGGGGTTTAAATGGTAACACATGGAAAGCTTCCCCATCTTGTGTTGGCAGACGGGGAACTTCTGCTGGTGTGAGAATAAGGCACTCACTCAAGGGAATGAAGTTCAAGCGTAACTACCGCAGCATGCCGACTTTTCCGAAGTGCTGGAGCCCGGTCCTGGCTCAGGTTTAGTGATTTTAATGGTCGGAGGCTGCAAATATAAAGCAATTAGGTTAACGTTAACTTGATTTGCATTGTGCAAATTTACCTATATTTTTGTTAGATTACCTCTACTTTGCTGTCTGTGGTTTCTGCAAGTCTTTGCTTTATATCTCTAGCAATGGAAAAGAAAACTTGCTCCACATTGAAGTTTGTTTTTGCACTCTGAGTGAAGATAAAACAGGTTAGCATCATCAATCAGTAGAGTACCAATAGACAGGGAAGCTTAAATATTTTCTTGTACCCCCTCCGTACCACAAATGTTTGCCAAATTAATCTTACAGATATTAGACGGTTCCAAATTTCCACATATTTCGTTATACATAGAATTAAGCAAAATTTGCTACCAACTACATAACCCATACTAAGAATTCAACTTCGAAGGTCAGAAATCTTTTACTATGGTTTTTCACTTTCATATAAAACCTCTTTTTAGTTTGTTACCAAAATTGGCCTTTAGGAAGAGAGATTTTTTTATTTTTTAATTTGAGATATGCTGAAATTATAAGTAGAAATGCAACACTTTTTGGAGGACGACTAACTAAGTTAAGAGGATTATTTTAAGAGTTGGACGGAGTAGAACAAAAACTCAAGGGTATTTGTGAAAGACGGGAGTAGAACATAAAATTAAGGGAGTTTACGGAAAACTATCTTAGCCTTTAAAATGTTAGCTTTTCAGGCTCAATACTCTTTGATCCCAACAACAGAAAAATAGTCATGAATAGGAACCGAACTTAGGGAAATACAAGTACAACTACTGTATACAAGCATCGCATTCAAACTTACTGTCTCAAAAAATTTGATACCATATTCATCAGCTAGGGCCTGGCCACGAGATGTAGGCACGGCCTGTCAAGAGAAGTCAAGACTTTGTATCAATATAAAATGGTCAAAAAAGGGTACAAGATTCATGACTTGAGAATCGATTACATGGAAAATTTCTTATTTACCCTTTTGCTCTCGTCCATATCAGCCTTGTTACCCACCAGAATCTTATTGACATTATCAGAGGCATGCTGCTCTATATTCCGGATCCAATTCCTAATGTCTTTATCAAGTGTATACCAAAGTTATAAAACTACATAGATGAATGTAATATTCAAAGTGCGGAGTTAGCTATCCATTTATAAATTTGGTCGACAGATATTGACAATGAAAATATAACAAAATAGAAGGTAAAAAAGAGAGGAAGATACTGTTGAAGGAGGACTCATCCGTGACATCATAGACCAGCAGTATACCCATGGCTCCCCTGTAATAAGCTGCATCCAGAACAAGAAGCAAAACAGGAAACAAACTACGATGAGAGAAATTTAGGCCAGCCAAGAATTTTATTATTCTATTTATATATAAAGCAACATGATACTTGATCCGTCGCATAAGAAGATATATGCTTTCAATTATTACGCATACTAAGAAAACGTTGAACACTCATTATTTTACGAAAACTGAAAAAGAAAAAGTATTTCTTTCTTTGGAAAAGCAGGGAGTAATAAGTTGTTCAAAGTTGAAACGCTGAATTAGTCGAAAGGCAAATATGGTTAGCATTCATGTTGAACTACAAGAACGATGTTTGGTATAATTTCCATCCTTGAGGAGTTAAAGAATCCAACTTTCACCAAATAAATCATGCCGTATGCACCAACTTAGCCTAAGAGTGAAACTCATTTAGAAAACAATAATAATACCCCTATAGTTAAGTGTACAAGTGAACTCCAATTATTTGCTCCATACAACATGTAAAGTATGCATCAAATAATGTGTTAGGATTTTTCTTGGGCAGAAGTGTCATAATTCCTACTCCCAAGTAGTATACAAAATCATTATTTAAGTCAACTTTGTATTTTTCCTGTATTCATTCATAGTACATGCATAAATAGGAAATAGCAGCTTTACAGCTGGACCACAAAGCATAACTCAGTTTGCTAATTGCATTAACAAGCACAGATCATTAGCACAATACCAGTCGTGATTGTCCTGAAACGCTCTTGACCAGCAGTGTCCCATATTTGCAGTTTTATACGCTTCCCATCAAGCTCAACAGTTCGGATTTTGAAATCAATCCTGACCAGCAAAAATAAAGGTACATTAGCAAATTCGCAAAGTGACTTGATCATAACAACCAGTGACTAAATACTTGACACACATACCCAATTGTGGTTATAAAACTTGTCGTAAATGAATCATCCGAGAAACGCAGTAATAGACAACTCTTTCCGACCCCTGCAAAGATAGTAAATGTGTGAATTATAAATAGTGGTCCCACAAAGAGGAGAAAACTCGAGGTGTGTTTGTAAGAATTAGCAGTATATTACAGTAGATACATAAAGGGGCAATTTACAGACATTTCATCATTTAATTCTTTAACAAGTTCAGTTCATTCTTAGAATTGCAAGAATTATCTTTGTACCACAAATGAATCGATTCAACTTACGACAGTTGCTTTTATCAAAAATTTAAAAAGCCAAAAATCAAAATTTACATCAAGTATAAGTTTAACAGCAAAAGTTAACAGGAAAAAGTTGAAGTATTCCAATATCTTCAGTATCCATAGCAGCAATAATTAAAACAGTTTTGAGCAGCGGTATTACATAAACAAATGAAGATCCTGAATTGCCAAGTAGTTAAGACAACAAAACTTGACCTATAGAAAACTTACAGAAAATGTTACCTACTCTTGAGAAATCCATCATTCAACTCACACTCTAACAACAACACAGATCCCAATCACTTGGGTCGGCTACATGAATCCTTTTACGGTATTCCACGCGATCCAATGCCAAGTCACCAACTCAACTCACACTCTTTCACAAGTAATTTGTGGTCCTAACTAAAAGTGATTGTTTACACTCATCCCAAAATTAAGGGACCTAGAAAACTGTTTTTGAGTTGAATACAGAGAAGACAACTAATTACATGCCCTCAAAAGAGATTTGACATCAGTTGGAATTGCACTTTTGCAGGTTTTTCTGAAAAGATAGTTGTTTGCAGCCAGGATAAAGAGAAAGAGAAGTGCACCTTCATAGCGGATGCCAAACAAATGGAGCGTAAAACTAAAAACCAATATTTCCTCTACTACACTCTTCTTCCTATACAATGCTTCTTCTTATACAATGCAAAGAAACATGCAGTACTGTACTATTGCTTAACAGGGCTTCAAACTGCTCATTGTGATGATCATGGGGAATAAGACAACCACGAGACTGATAACATCAATGATGCCAAGTCTTCTAGCCACTATACTTTGGCGATAAACCCTTAAATTGAAGTTTGAGACCTCTCTCCCACCAGTGCCTCATCACCACAACATGACCCACAGACAGATTCCCAAAGAAATTCTTCCCTTTCTTCAAAGTCTACTCCCTCCAAAACCCCTTCACAATCAGTATTATAAATATTGATCAGTATCCTTTGCATTAACCCAGCAGCCTAGTTGGGTTGTACCCTCAGCACACCTACTCGATCATTCTTCGTAACAATGCTAAAACTTTGCTGATCCCTCTTTGCATCCTAGCCTCTAATTCCCTGTTGATTCTCCCTCGGTGAATACGGCCAATTCTACACTACCATGTGATAGAAGTGCCCGGATGACTTGTATCCCCTTTCAAAACTGAACGTGGTTCCTATTTTCCCCATCAATGACACTTCAGAGACACAATCTTGAAACATTAAACATTTGATTTTCTTTATGAAGGATTTGACCAAACAGAAGGGATCAGCTTGGAGAAAAATTTATTCAATTACTAAACCCACCAGCATTTAACATGGTTCTTTTCATTGCCGTTCACATCATTGACCCAGCCAATTGGATGCTCGCACAATTATTTTCCATTGAACACTCCAAGCAGAGTATATGGCTTAACTTCCTGGTCTCCATTGATGCCACCCAAATTACATTGCAAATCAAATGGGTCTCTCCAATCTCCACAGCTTGACTGAAGCCTCCGAATCTTAGTTTATTTCCATCAGCTCTCAATATTTTCTTCCAACTACGATTTCAAAGCCTCAGACAAGACCACTCCCTTTTCATCTACTCATATAGTTTTAGTTTATGTTGCTGAAAGACCTCCAAAGGGCAACAGTTCTACACTTCTTCAGTCTGGCTAGTAAGGACCTCGTGTTCTATCCTCCAACCATCATATAACAGACTAGCTTCATACAAACTAGAGGAAGTGTAGATTGGAAAAGTTAGAAATACTCCCACCTTTTAACTCAAAGAGTCCCCATTTGAAGGTAAATATTTAAGGTAAACATAATTATCTGTAGAAGTATGCATAATGACGGTGTTGTTCTGTTTCTATGGAGCTTATTTACTTCATATATGAATGGATAGAGCAACGTTCGAAATTCATGAGAATAGCAAGGTAATTTTCAGAAATGAGACCCTTGAATCGAAAGGAAGCAGTGAAACCAGTTGGGCACAGAAAACTCAAATGTAATGCCACAACACTCTGAAAGAAAATAATATCACTTAAGTGGTGCACGGTACGGGAACTCCCTGACTCTTAAGCTTAAGACTTCATCATCGGTTCTTCCCGAATCAGAATCAGGTCAGCCAAAATAGGAATGACGGCAAAAGACACAGTTGCCAAGTTTGATTGATATGGTGCTAGAGGATAAGCTTGGACGCACCAACCTGATTGTGGACGCCTTAGGCGGCAAGGCAGAGCTGGCGACACTTAAGTGTGAGGAAGTGGAAGCTGACAACTGTTGTCATGACTACCTGAAATGGACAGTCCTATTCCGTGGTAATCTTCTTTTTTCATATTATTCTCATTTCCTTCTTTTCCTAAACCTCGGTCGAAAGATTGTGATAATTTGTAATGTTAATCACTTTTACACATCAGTCCCAAAGACACAGCATTTTAAAGTAGCATGATCTAATTCAAAATTTTCATTATAATTCATATCACAATTATTGCTATTGTATAATAATAACAATAATAATAATCGCATCATAAATAGTAATCTCTCTGTCTTCCCAAATTTTTTCACATCATATGAACAGTAAAACAGGCAGAAGTTTTGTAAATTACTCTTGGGCCTTGGCTGGCTACAACTTTTATCTAGCTAATTTCCAACAAAACTGTAGCATAATTTAGGACTTAATAGATGAACCAACTACTTTGGCTAATTGTGCCAAGCTTCTTCTTTCACCCAAAAATGCATATGCAATTAAATATTTAGAACAGACAACAAATCACCATAACACAATCAATAACTGACCCCCCCCCCCCCAAAAAAAAAAAAAAGGAGTCCTCTTTCTAAATTGAGAAGTAAACATGTATTTATATGAAATTAATAGTTAGTATTCCATTTCTAAGGTCATACTTAATAAAATCTTAAATCACTAAAAGGATACTACTACTCCATAATTATTTAATCATTATACTAGTAATTCTCATTTAACAGTTTAATAAAGTTAGACCAAAAAAGTCATGTTGTGAAATATTTTTCCACGAAATTACGCGAATACTAATACGAAGCAAGTAAGAAGACATATGAAAAGTTAATCGGAGGCATATCCAACAAGTTTGACCAAGCCAAACAAAAAAAAAGAAAAATGTTAAATTCAAGGTAGTAAAACCCTAACTGAAATAATAAAAGTGTGTGTGAAAGAGAGAGAGAGAGAGAGAGAGAGAGAGAGAGAGAGAGAGAGAGAACAAACCGCTGTCTCCGATAAGAAAGAGCTAGATGAGGTAATCGTAAT
>JAOWAN010000014.1:6295080-6312996 GCA_028566635.1 Lobelia cardinalis
AGAAGGAATTAAAGGTTGTTTTACCCTTTTTAAACATTTTCCTTTCTTTCTATATTTTATACCAAACAAGTGAAAATAAAACTCTTTACTTTTCCTCTCTTCAACCAAACAACCGGAGGGAAAAACATTTTCTACCCCCTAGAGGTTGAAAGTTAACCCCTCCTATTTTCCACCCCTCCAACCAAACGGACCATTAGTAATACAAAAAAAAAAATCACCTCTAGCAGTTGGAGGAGTATGCCATAGGCCCATAACTATAATAACCAACGATACTAGTAGTAGTTTACAAGTGTGGGGCCACTATCTATCCCTATCAGAGACCATTAATTAGGGAGCTTTTAGCCGTTGCAACTGAGAGAGCTGATGACGGGACATAAAGAAAATGAATGAGAGAGGAAAGGAGAAATGTCTCCAGTGGTACGTAGAATAGAAACCAGAAAATCAGACTGCTTTTATATATTTTTTTAAATTTTGGTTCACTTATCCCCGAAAAAGAGCTTCCTCGTGCTTTCTTTCTTACTATTTCTACTAGTATACTTTCTCCGTTTCATAATACTAGTTCTCTTAAACTTATATATATTAAAAAATAATTTATATTAATAAATTTACTTTTATTAAATAATTTTTCATTAATAATAAAAAAAATATAATATAATTAATAGTTATTAGTAGTTATAAAAGTAGAAAAATAATTTAGAAAAATAAATATAATTTTTTTAAAAATCCTAAAAGTACGACCATTTTAAAATAAAATTTAATTTATAAAATGATTAGTATTATGAAATGAAGAGCGTATATTTTAGTCGATACATCAAAAGATGATCTCCATTAAAAATTGTATGTACATATCCATGCAAGTAACCCTTATAGATCTCATGAGTTCCTTTGAATAGTAATTTTAAATTTTAAATGTATAAAAATAAAATCACATAAAAAAAAAACTTATGAAATTAATGAAAAAGAAAAAATTCAAAAAATTAAAACTCAGACCTAAAGCATCCCTACTAAACACATCATATTTTGCGTCGTGTTGACGTTCTAAAATGTCATCATTCTACTCCTTCCGTTCTATAATAGTGTACATCTTCTAAAAATTATAAATTATTTTAAAATAATTCTTTATTATATACTTTTTCAAAATTGTCTTATACCCTTAAGTTATTAATGAAGAATATTTTAAATAGACTTTTAAAAATAGAGTAATAATTGAAGGACAAAAGTGGAATAATCAAAGATACGTAAACAAATCTTAATTTTTATGCTTCATCTTATAAATTTCACTATAGTAAAACGAAGGAAATACTAATTAGCTTTAGTGGTCTACAGGATTAGTGGGAAAGAAATTATTTCAAACAATTGGTGTATACAATGAAATATTAAAAGTAATTTTTATTTGATAAACTATAAAGAAACTGACATAAATATGGTATAAATTAATTTAAACTTTTATATCCCCTAGCATGAAATAATTTTCTCTAAGAGAGCTAAATCATTTCCTAGACGAAACTGATAAATTTACCGAGGCTCATATCATAAATATGATGTGATATAAAATTTAATTTTTGATATTCTTCCGATTTTTCTTCAAAAATTTCACTTTAATTAATATAAATATCATATCATATAGTAAAAATTATTATATATTACATTCCTAATGTGAGTCTAGAGTTAGACTAAAAAATTATTGTTTGCCATCCCTTTAATTAAATCATAATCGAGTCGACTCGCGAGTTCACGAGTTGAATTAAGTTAGATTGATTCGACTTCGAAATTTTTTGAGTTCGATCCGATCCAGTCCGGACTCGAGTTTGATATCGATTCATTTAATTCTGTTATCGAGCTTACGAGTAACGAGTTAACTCGCGAATTAATCTAAATGAATATTTTTTATTTTGTTATTTATGTATATTCTTACATATATATTATAATATAGAGATATATATGATTCGAGTTATTGAGCCGTTCGAGTTCGAAATCAAATTTGTTTTATCGAGGCGAGTTCGAGTTGAGATTAATACATTTTTTCGAGTTCGATCTCGAGTTGAATTTGAACTTTCGAACTATCGAATTGAAGAAAAACGTAATTTTAAAATCGATATCAAATTTTACGTCCCTTCTAGGTAGCTAATGTGGTATCAGAGGATGGTCATTTAAGTATGAGCAAAACTTGAGGGTTTGCGATTTTATTCAAAATATGTAAAATTTTTGAACACAAAATTTATGTGTAAACTTTTACTAGTACACCTTTGGAGTATTGATTGTCTACTGGAGATTATTTTTGACAAAAAAAAAAAAATATTCTATAAGAGAAGAAAAGATCTTTTTACAAGGGTCTATTAATCCACCTTGTAAGCATGCAATACGGTGAAAAATATTCTTAGGCCCTTAATAAGTGCCTTCTTATTACTAGCATTTCACTACCATTAGTACTAACCCATTAGTTTTCAACTTTCACGTGTAGAAAGGCGTGATTTTGCTAATAAGTGCTTGGGGTAAAAATTATATGGAGCGCATTCATAGTAAAAAGTGTTACTTTTAAAAAAATAAATATAAAAATTATGTTTAAATTTTTATAAAATAGATAACAATGTTAAAGAAAGAAATGAATTCATAACTATCGATTAGAATCAATATCCTATATTGAGAATTAAAAAAATATCGAAAAAAAGTCGAAAAATGTGGCGTCGAATTCTTGCAGACCGCTATGGCGCTTTTGAAGCGCTATGACGAAGTTTGTCTGAAAGTTGGAACAATTTTGACGTTAGAAATTCGCTAATAGTGGAAAATACCGCTATAGCGAAAATTTTCGCTATAGCGAGTCCAACAACAGTCACATTTTTTAAAATTAAAAGGCACGGCGTTTAAGAAATTTCATCATAGCAAAATTTGTTCCGCTATAGCGATCGCAGAGTGCTATAGCGAAATTTCCAAAAAATTCAAATTTCAATGATTGCGTAATTTGGTTGCGATCATTGGGAAGGAGTATATCAAGGCCCATATAAGGAGAATTTCAACAGTGTTTTGACACACTTGAACTCACTCATTTCTACTCTCTCTCACTTGACAACTCTCTTTAATTTTTAAGGAAGAATTCCGATAATTATTCATCGTCATTCTTCGGGGGCAATCTAATCTTGGAAGCGAAACGCCAATAATCTTGCAGCAAATTGTGAGAGCATTTATCACTTTAAGGATAATGATTACTCGCGAGATTCATACATATTTCTATCTTCAATCCCCTTATTTGATATAACTTTTATAGCAAACCATGATTTATAAACGTAATATGAATATGAATTTGACATATATTATCATGTTCATAATTTATAATTTTTATATTTATTTTTTTAAAAAATAACATTTATTATTAAGTGTAATTAGACACTCGATATACCAACTGATCTTGAAGTACATATTAATAAATTTTTAAAAAAATAGAAACTATTCACATTGAGAACTTCTCCTACCACATTATAACATATTTTGATGCCTTACTTGGAGGGTTCTCATTAACCCATGCCGCAAGACGGTATTTTCTTTGGTTCACAATAAATAATATTTTAGTAAAAAAAATATTTTAATAGTTATTATTTTAGAATTTTTAGAATTTTATTTTCTTAAATTATTCTCATATTCTCCCTTTTTTATGATTATTAATTATTATTACTTCTTTTATTATTAATAAAATTAAATTATTTAATAACAATAAATTTATATATATATATTATTCTTTAATACGATATGCATATGTCTAAAGGAGCTACTATTGAGAATTGAAAATAGTATCTTTTGGCAAAATTCTCAAATTAATCTTTTGAGCAATGTTAAAATCATAAAAAAATACAAAGAGAAGTGTATAAAAGTTTAGCGGTCGTATTTGTAGTGTTGCACGTTTTTTCAGCGATATTAATCAAATTAAATAAAATTAACTTAGATTTTGTGCACTTTTTTGTATATATTTTTTTATGAATGTAAAATTATTCTAATCTTTTTGATGATCAATAGTTCCCACCAATGGATAAAGAGAATAATGAAAGCATTTTTTTCTCTCTCGTCCCATGTTTCTTTCCCTTTAACTCACCATAAATCCTTACAATTATTATTACTCCCTCCATTTCAAATTAGTTGACCTCTTTGAGAGAAATTTTTTTTTCAAAATAGTTGATGTCTTACAAATTTTTTTTACATTTTTCCTAAATTACCCTTTTATCTCATTTATATCTCTTTAAATGAGAGAAGAATTTGAAAAGACATCATATGTAAAGTGGAGATAAAATTGGAAATTAAAAGATATTTAATGCATTTCTTGATTAGTATAATTTAACTTTAAACATCAACTATTTTGGAATGGAGGAGTACTATAAATGATGACAAAATCTAAGCAAGAGATGCATTTTGAGATGGGAGAAAAGGAAAAGGAAAAATACTCCCATCCATCATTCTGTTTACACCATGGCACTACTACTAATCACTGCTCCTCTTCTTCCTAATGTCTCCTCCCCTTCAACTAACTGCTGCTTAAAACAGCATACAAAATAAGCAGTAAACCCACAACATCTTCAAGCAGCAAACAAACCCTAACCCTGTAGCAAAAAATTGTCTTACTCCTTCACTCAAAAGAAAATGTTCCACAGGACCTGCATTGTGCTATTCTCTCTTCTCTTCAAATTTCCTCCACTGGGTTTTGCAATGCTCAACCTCACTCTTCCTGGCCAACACCCACACCCTGAATCAGTTGCTCAAGAGGTCCAAAGGTAATTAAAGATGACATTTTTATCAAATTTTTGTGGTTTGAAATGTTTCTCTGTTTTGGTTCGCCCTGTTTCTTGACAATGTAGTATGCTTGTTTTGTTTCCTTATGCCTTTCTTAACTTAGGATGGTTACACTCCATTGTAGTACATTTCTCTTTCTTCAAGTCTTTCTTGGCATTGATGCTAGCTTTCCTCCATGTGTTTGTTTTAGAAATGAAAATTCCAGAAGAGGTGCAGTTTTTAAAGGTTGTACCTTATTCCTGGAAGTTTGTACCCTATTTGGGCCATTTGGGAAAGTGTCAAACTTTATACCGTATACTTGCATCGATGTAACCGGTTTTGGTAGAAAGCCACATTTATTTTAACCCTTTGGCTATGGACAATGAAGGCAGTTTTGTTGTACCTGAAGAACTTGTTCTGTCATCCTTCATTTCTCTTTTGTTTTCATTTCTTGGTCTTTGAAGTAAAATATGTGTTCTGGTTTTCAACTGCAGTTTCTATCTTATTTAGGTAGGTATTCTTAATTATTTTTCCACCCCTGTTGGCACCAATGCATAAGAACATACTACATTGCTTGACCCAGCAATGTATTTTACATTTTCCTCAATTCCTCTTTTATTTTAGAGTACTACTACACTTACCACTGTAAACATCCCGAAAATGTTCCAACTCTTAACTCAAATCACTTAATGATTGACACAGAAAATACACACTGACCCACTTTGACATCTGGTTGGAAAACTTGGTTGGATAGATTTGGTTGGAAACTTAGTATTATTCTTTATTTTATTCGAGTATGTGATGTTTTCTAGTTCTCGATGAGGGCTAAGTTTCTCCTTCAAATTTGAAGCCAAAATCCAGAAACTGGTAAGAAAACAAGGGGAAAAAAAAAGGAAGAAAGTAAAACGAACTAAAGAAAAGAAAAAAAATGAGTGAAAACCCCTGCAATTTAGAATATCTGCTTTTTTACAATAAACATGGTCTTTGGTAAATCATTACCTGAAGAACAATGGCATCCCATGAGGAGTGCACCATTATATCTTCATTTTCTTACTTGGATTCTTCTGCCACAAACGGGAACATTCTGTTCGGGCATATGCACACCTAAAACTGACAAGCCCACCCACAAAATTACATGGCTGTGCATATACTTTCAGAGATACATGCATTCCGCTTCTTGTGTGGGAGTAGTAGTAAATATATCTTGTGAATTCAGCAACCCATTGCTTATTTATATTTTAGTGCACTCAGAGTAATAATTATTTTGTTTGAAAATGACCATTTATTGGTGGACATTGTACGTATGAAAGTTCGGGTAACATGTATACGAAATCCTGCATTGGACCAGCTTTTGGGGCATGAGTAATGTAAGTCACTATTCTATGGTAGCAAAATAAGGTGCTGGATTTATACTAAATACAAGTTCATCTTGTATAGCACTAGTTGGCACATATTTTCCATATGCGTAATTGCACTAGATAATATATAATTTATCATCTAATACTGTAAACATTTCATGCTAATGGTTTTCGATACATATGCTGTTTCATATTGTCTTGCTAGATAAATGTTAGCCGTTTAATTTTGTTGGACTAGTAATGTTACATTTCATGTCTTAATACTCATTTTTTGTCAAACCTTATGCAGGAGTGTAAATGTTTCAGTATCTCGAAGAGCAATGCTATCATATTCCACCAGTGACCAATTAGCCTCTTGCCTAACGGGAAATCCTATTGATGACTGTTGGCGCTGTGACCCAAATTGGCAGCTCAACCGCCAGAGGTTAGCTGATTGTGGCATCGGGTTCGGCCAATATGCTCTTGGTGGCAAAGGCGGCCGATTTTATGTAGTGACTGATTCCTCTGATCATGATGTAGTCAATCCCACCCCGGGTACCCTCCGTTATGCAGTCATCCAAACTGAACCTCTCTGGATTGTCTTTGCTACAAACATGCTCATCCACCTCTCCCAAGAACTAATTTTCAACAGCTACAAAACTCTAGACGGCCGTGGCGCTAACGTGCACATTATTGGAGGGGGGTGTATTACACTCCAATACATCACTAATGTTATAATACACAACATACACATACATCATTGTTATGAATCAGGCAATACGCTAATCCGGTCGAGTCCATCCCACTACGGGTGGCGCACAAAATCGGACGGTGATGGGATATCGATCTTTGGAGCGAGGGACATATGGATTGACCATTGCTCGTTGTCCCACTGCAAGGATGGGTTGATAGATGCAGTGATGGGGTCCACCGGGATCACGATATCAAATAATTTTTTCTCACATCACAATGAGGTTATGCTTTTGGGTCACAGTGATGCTTATTTGCCTGATTCGGGGATGCAGGTAACAATTGCTTTTAATCACTTTGGTGAGAAATTGATACAGAGGATGCCGAGGTGTAGAAGAGGGTATATTCATGTGGTGAACAATGTCTATTCAAGATGGGAGATGTATGCAATTGGAGGGAGTGGAAATCCTACCATTAATAGTCAAGGGAATCGCTACACTGCACCCTTAGATCGAAATGCTAAAGAGGTACTACTAGCATTTCTTTGCAACTTTCTTTTGTTGTATGATCAAGTTTGTTGCACCTTTTTTTGTTTTTCCTTTTATTAAGCTTATTAAAAGCATCTTCCCTGTTGGCCCTTTGATATGGTGCAAAAGTCAGTCATGCATTGCGTGTGTATATGCTTATTTACAAGCTTTTCTCAGCATTTTGATTAGCTATTGTAAGTTGTTTCGAACAATCAACGAACTGAAAAAGAAAAAAAGGGTCAAGAGAGTAGCTGATAGAATTCGCTGATTATGTGGGATTTCAAAAATGAGGAAGAAGAATATTGTATGGTAAGAATCCTTGTCTTACACTGCTTATGTGATTATTCTTTTGTTATTTTTAATTTGAAAAGTAAAAGAGCTCAATCATATTCATAATTGAACATTGCTTTACTACATTTTAGCATCCCAATTGATCAGTGGGGTTCTGTTATTGACATTTACAATCCAAAGCGAAACCAAAACAGTATCTTAAGTTGCAAAAAGACTTTCTTGTGATCATTATACTTCTGCTGGTGATGCTTGTGACTAACAAAAACTTTGAAGTGCCGTCACCTTATGGATACTTATTCAAGTCATAATTGGGGGTTGGATCATTTTTCTCTTTAAAGTACTATTTTTACGTTGGATATTCACTTTAGTTTCTCTTCTTGGTGGTCATGATCTGATGTAAAAAGGTGACAAAGCGCGTAGAAACATCAGAAGCTAACTGGAGGGACTGGAATTGGAGGAGCGAAGGGGATGTTATGGTAAATGGAGCCTACTTCGTGGCATCAGGAGAAGGTTTGGAGCTGAAGTATGAGAAGGCCTATAGTGTGGAGCCCAAATCTGCCGGGCTAATTGATCAACTAACCATGAACGCCGGTGTCCTTGGTAGCAGGTTTGCTTCTTTATTGTTTCTCTTTCTTCCTTTTAGTACCTTTTTCTTTTTCCTTTATCCACTCCATTCATTCCCTTTTTCTTTTGAGTAAAATATCAATGAATGCTGTTTTGAGTTTCACCTCATCATTTTTAGTGAACTTTAGTCACCCGCTAGTCATTACTCGTGTATTCATTTACTTGTAATAGTTAAATTAATTAATTTACAGTAGGCTAGGATAATAGGCATTATTTTTAGTCATTACTTGTAGTGTTTGTATTTTTGTATCTTATGATGGTGAAAATGAAATGTGATCTTGTATCTAAAGAGTCTTCATGATGGACAGGAGCAACAAGCTGGGAAAATTTGCATCTGATGGTGATTCTGGTTTAGGGTCAGATTTTGATGATTTGGATGACTACGACGAGAACAATGTGCCGCCACAACCTTCCTCTAATGTCATCATCTCTACTTTTCTGGTCGTGACATCATCGCTGTTGATCTTATTTGCCACTGATAACTGTATCTTATTGTAACAGCACACTGAAGGAAAACAATTTTTCCTAATCTCATTGGTCATTTTAGGTAATGGGTACCTTTAACTTCTCACATTTTTGTTTTCTAAATCTTGTGATTGGGTTTGTCTGTGTGATAATCAGGCCTTTCTCTGTTGCACTAAATCCATATTTAAGGCTCAGCCCAAATATGGAAAGGGCTGCTACAAAGAAAGGATTCCGCAACCCTACATGCTTACTGAAAAATCACTTCATGCAGTAATTCTATGTGCTACTTAACAAATGAAAAGAAGATGATCCATGTGTGGTTAGAAATTCCATGTTTATGTGTTCTCTTAGTGCCTTGTTAAACTTATCATACTCGGGTTTCTATTCCTTCCCACGCCTCTTTAATGAATCAACATTAAGCAGCTTGTACGCGGGAAGATCTCATTCTTAAAATGGTTGTTGATGTTGGTCCTCTATTTGCAGAACGAATAGCAATTGTGTATCTTGATAGCTTGATTTCAATTTGGAGTCATGAAGAACTTGTAATGGTACTGACTTTTGAAAACTTATCATGTTATATGGTAGCATTATAGTTTCGAGCCATCCCTGGGCTTGTAAGTGACATTCTTGAACATCTCAGAACAAGGAATGAGAGTATCAAATTTTGTTTGGAGAAGTACTAAAACTACAGACATGGTTGAAGCTTCACCTATAACTTAGAAAGGATGATTTGGGACCATTTGCCCCATCCGACAAAGAGTGGGGAAGGGGGTTGAAGACTTGTGTTTTCGTCGTAGTCAACCTTTCTGGTGTAGTAACACTGCAAATGCATCTGCACAAATGGTCTATTTCATAGAGCCTTCAAGCCAAGAATCAATCATAATCGTACTAATTTTCTGTTGCCGTTTCCTATGTGATAATCAAGAACAAAAAATGTCACTCAGAGACGGGGAGAGGGAGGATCATTTTAAGGGTTTATCACTTAAGTCACACTCTCCGTGGCGCGCGTGCTTTGATTGGTCTATTTTGTCACAGAGTTTGGTCGAGTGAAGTCATTTTCTTGTTGTTTAGGGGGACAGTTAATCACAAAGTATAGAAGATAATGTTATTCATGTTGCCACTTTAATAGAAAGGTGGTAGACCAAATCCTTATGAAATGAACTTGCCCATGTATCAATTCTAAAGCTGACATTTGAAACTCCTTGCTAATTCTTTAATGCATAGAGCCATATTGATTTTGGAAGCATTTCTACCACAAATACGTCACTACTATCCTAACCAATTGAGTCGATTTACGCCAATTTTCTAATGAGATTTCTGACCACTTTAATATTATTCATTTCCTTCCTCAAGAATTCTCTCTATTTTATTCTCTCTAAAGTTGAGGATAACAACTCAGGCATCCCCCCCGCCCCCACTCTCTTCCCTTCCTCCGGAGTTTCCTCAACTCTAAGACAATTCACTAGACCTCACGTCGGAGCAGGTTAGCAGGGCATAACACCCTGCTTCCTTCTCTCACGTGCTTGTTACTTGTGCAGATCACAGGGTCTGAGGAAGGAAACATCAACATCAAGTTTGGATATCCTACTCTTCATTTTCGTTGGAAGGTCCGCCAGGGCCAAACCTCTGATAAACTACTTTTGGTGCATTATCACATTTCATTCGTAAGTTCGTGCTTGGAAGTATGAAGAAAGTGAGATAAGTATGTGGGATTCTTGATCAGGTTTCGTTTGGGCAATGGATTACGAAGAAAATTTGGGAGGGGTTTCGCAGATCAACAAGTAAATTGTCAATGAACCTGCCAAAGCATAGAGAATGACATTGATGAATCCAATTATCGGGTCGAAATTATAATATGGTTTACTTACTAGTGTTTTTCAGGAGTATTACTAATATATTCCTTAGCAGTTGAATGAGAGATTTTGAATCATTCTTTGAGAAAGATTTTCGAATTAGGCAAGTCAGAATAAACTGGAAATGCACTTCTATAGAAACATGAACAGACAAATGTGACTCAGCTAAGTTGATATAATTTCTAAAATCCTGCTGGAGTTTGCAAGAAGATGACAAAATCATCATTTGAGCATGCCACTGCTTGTTTAGCCATTCATTTGGTGATTAATCATAACAATTCTCTCTCTCTCTCTCTCTCTCTCTCTCTCTCTCTCTCTCTCTCTCTCTCTCTCTCTCTCTCTCTCTCACACACACACACACACACACACACAGAACATACAAGCTTTAATCAACCTTGGGAGGTCATTTGGAGCGACACAGTCACAAAGTATACAAGATAATGCTATTCATGTTTGCAACTATATCATCAAGTGGGATACCAACAATTCTTCGTGAAATGAAATATTTGACAATTCTGGAAGAATAATTTGGCATAGAAAACTCATCGACTATCCATCATCCACCAGGGAATGAACCACTAGTTTTTCAAGCATATAGATATAAAGTACCACTCACGGAAAAGAAATCAGAGCAAGTAGAAGCCTGACCAGTTGTTAATTAAAGATTAAAAATACTCACTCCGGCCCAAAATAAGTATCATGTATAATTTGACATACAGCTTTAGAAGAGCAATTATTGACATTATAAATGAGGAAACAGAAGAGAGTTTCGCCGTGGGTCAGGGCAGATTTGTGACCACAACTCTTTCTTTCTTATGGACACTGAGACCTCGAAAAGGAATGTTGGACACTTATTTTTTAACGGAGGAATTAACTTCACGACACGAAGTTTGCATCATCATTAGCTCCATCTGATCTCACACAGACCAGTAGTACTGCTAGTGATTCCAAACAAATTTCATTTTCACTGAAATAATATTAATGATGCGCGAACTTTGGACATTTCATATAATGCTGTAATTAAATGGTATCCGAAAGGGTCATCAATGGTCCATCATTAACAACAAACAAAGAAAAACTATCAGTGCACTCATACTTGTACGGTGAATTTGATAGTTATATAGGATTGTGTTTGCATTGCTAGTTTTTATTTTTATTTTTAAAAATAAGCTTATGGCTATATGGTCTTGATGGATAGGAGCATCCACTATAGACTCTTTAAAGGACTTAACATTGCAGTTAGCTAAAATATAAGGAGAGTTAGAGCTACAATGGGTAATTAGTTCATCCTTAAATTTACTAGCCGACAATCAAATTGCTAAACCGCTCCCTACTGTCCGCAGCGGCAAATTATATAGTGCGTCTAGGCACACGGTGCTAGGTGCGCCCAAATGCACATAAATATATAAAATTATGTACATAATTTGATATAAAATACACATAATAATTATGTACATAATAATGGTATAACTTATGTGCATTTTATATCATATTATATACATAATTTATTATATTTATGTGCATTTGTACGCACCTAGCACATCATGTGCCTAGGCACATGGTATACCAACTAAGCGGGATAAGGAGTATCTGTGGGCTCAGCCCACTTGCAATGGCCTTACTTTTTTATGTTTTCTTTTTATTTTATTATTACACATTATATATTTGTTTTTTATGAAACAAAATAATTTTAGAATTCTTTAGTGTTTTTTTTTTTTTTTTTTGTAGCAAAACATCTTTTTATAACTTTAGAGTTCTACTAGATTTTGGAAATTTTGAATCGGACCAGAAAAAATAAGTAAACTTTTGGGTAGTGTATTGATTTTTTTAATAATTAATTTTCGTATTTTTTTCTCTCTTTATTTTTAATGCCTATAGTTGGAGGAATGTTACAACAATCTTATTTACTAATTATTTGTAATATATGAAAATTTTATTTTAACTTTTTATTGTTACATATTTATTTTACCAAGTCTATTTTTTTTAATAAATCACTTTATAGAATTTTATAATATAAAATAAATTATGTTTAAAGAAATAACGTAATAGTAAATTATACTTAAATAAAATAGAATATTTATAAATAATGTAGTAGTTTAATAAAGTAGGATATTTTTAAGGAGGAAGTTAACAATTCCATTGTAGTACATTTTAGTTTAAGAAGTATTAAAGATTGATTCATTTATAAGGAGGAAGAAATTTAGGTAAAAATGTATACTTAGACACGTGAGATTCACGCTTTAAAGAGAAATTTTAGGAAAATTCGTAGTGAATGCTCTAAAAAGATGAAATCTGAGGCTTTAGATAGAACCTGACTCAGAATCAAGTTGCTCAGAATATGTATGTAATAATGGTGCTTAAGATGTCAGACATCCCTTTTCCTGTGGAGAGAAAGGCTTTGCAGTCCATGCTTGTCTAGGCATTTTAAGGTTTATTCTTAATATAATACTTACCAGATCATGCCCAGATATCATAGTTGCCTCATGCTACTTGCCTCATTTTGTCTCTATGCTTACTCTACACCACAAGTTTGTTTGAAGCTTTTTGCATTTTGTGCTTTTCCGGGGGGAAAAAAAAGGATGTCAAGCCAATTCCTTGCACGATTTAATCCACAAGCTGGGCGTCCCAGCGTGTTTCACATGTGTTAGGTTGATCAGTTAAACATGACAGATCTTAGCCGTTGCATTTAAAACATAAACATGTCACTCATACGTACAAGTGTTAACTACTATGAATTAACTTGTTCAAAAAATGATCGTCATACGACAATCAAAATTGATCGGCATGCCTTTTCTACGAAAATATCACACATTATTCAAGTATATGGTCCAAGATAATCCACATTGTACGGTTCATAAAAATTGCACAAGTCGAATACAAAGTATGAGTTTACTTATAATTCACACCATTGTGACGCCATGTCCGTTTACAGTTAGGGGTTACGAAATTTTTTTTGTCAGCTCCAAAGGGTATGTTTCCATTATCGCCACAAGGAACTTGAACAATCAATCCCATATGGTTGCACGCTTTTCTTCTTCATAGCTCCAACAAGGATAACAGAAACAGGCATAACGACCTAAACACTCCCTACTATGGCTATCATGGTGTTTCACCTCACTTTGCTCATATGACCAGCAGCTAGATATCAAATCTGATCCAGCTCTGGCATCGCATGGAGAACTTCTAAAATCAATATTTGATAGCTCGTTAAATGCACAAGGCGGATCAACAGAGGTCCGTGAGATATCATCATTCATTTCAAATGTGCAATGTCGGAGGGAACTATTTGTTGGCCCTTCACTGACTGGAACCAATGAATCTTGCTTTTCATCATTGGCGCCAAAGTCATCTGTATGGGGAAGAGATTCATCAGTAAGGCCACCACCAAAGCGTTCTTGTGGTAGGATCAATAAACTATATATCTGTACTACTGAAGCTTAGTTGATTACCTTGTTCTTCAGCGCGTATTAATTTCTTGCTCAAATGACATCTCCAGTAATTCTTTATCTCATTATCAGTTCTCCCTGGCAATCTCCGAGCAATTTTAGCCCACCTACCAAGTTATATGTTCAACATCTAGTTAAAAGATAAAATTATCTTCATTTCATGAATCAGTAGATGGAAAAGAGAATAAGAGAGCAATATTACTTGTTACCCCATAGTTTGTGAAGTTGCATAATGACTAGCTCTTCTTCTGCAGTTATCTCACCATGCTTCAAATTCGGGTGAAGATAGTTCAACCACCTTAACCTGCAACTTTTGCCACTCCTCCTTAGACCTACAAACAGAACAATTTCCATTAAAATGCACATTCCTTCATGGTTAAGGTTCATAACTTAAACTACCTGATGCTTTTGCCAGTGCATCCCAACGACGTGCACCTAAAAGGGCTACTGCAGCTGTTAATGTCTCGTCCTCATCTTCGAACCAAGGCCCTTTGCGCAAGGTTTCTTCTTGGCTGGATACTTGATTATAAGCCATTGTTTCTTTGGCTAATGATGGTCATGGGGCTAACAACCTTCTTATATAACGTAAAAGAAATGGCAGGGGGACAAGGATAGAATGGCCTGCAAATATTTTAGATGGCTGCCATAGGTGGACAACACTAGCTTTTTTGTGGGGGCTAATTCACCATTTTGTGACGACGTTTTGATTAGGTGAATTATCTATTTATCATTCAATGAAAACTGATGGGAGTTTAATTCATCACCCTTTTTTGCATCATGGTTGCTTGGTATAGTTTAAGAAGGTTGTTCTGTCACTTGTAAAACCTCTGAGACTAGCTAGTATTTCCGTTTACACGTGCTTTTTGCCTCTTATTCAACGAAAAATGTTTGGAAATGCAAAAGGTTATTCCAAATTGAATGTTAGAAATGAGGTGGATTACGGTTTATTCAACTGGTATACTACCCATACTTGCATTGTGGCCAACCGATGACATGAACTTCTAAGTTCTAAATCATTTGCGATTCAACAGGCATTGCAGCTGATTTCCGTTATCAATCTCAACGCGTGTGTGCAATCAAACTCTCAGCAACTGTTTGTGCATCAGAATGTTTAAAACTTCTTCTTTCTCTGTCTCTGATCAGGTCTAGACTATACCCTGACCTTGTTCTGCACTTTGGAACATAAATAAATAAAATTATTGCTGAGATAAAAACCAAAAAAAAAAGTGAGAAAAAGAGAGATGGAACAGAAGATGATGCAATCTTCTTGTGGTTATTTTAATTTGATATTTTTAATACTAAACACTTTTTATCCTCATGAAAATATATACTAGTATGTTTTATATTTCCTTAAGGACAGATAATACTGGTGCAGTGCTTGTGGTACGTACGTAGGTTATAAATGTAACCATAATCGCAAGTTTCGTATATATAATTAATACTGATCTTATAACCAAAGATACCATACATGGGCAAGTTCAATTCATGGAAGTTTACTCCCCCACCCACCTCATGATTTGTAGTTGCTACATGGATAACATTTTCTTATATTACTCCACTTTGTGACCATGTCACCCAAAAAGAACAAGAAACAAAAAGAATGTGACTTCACTTGACCAAACTATATGACCTACATAACAAGATTGATCAACGACTCAAAGCTCGAGTTTGTGTGTGTGTGTGTGTGTGAGAGAGAGAGAGAGAGAGAGAGAGAGAGGTTATCATGCCAAAGGGAATTTCTCTGCTGTTATCATGCCTTAATGAAGCAAGTTATATGGATCCAAGTTAATCTGTCATGCTTCAACATATGTTAGTTTCAGTTCCAGTTTCAGTACTAACCAATTAAGCAAATTTATTATACATTTGTCAGTTAAAGATGAAGCTGAGGGTAGTATCTCTCCACAAGATTAAGCCTTGAGCTAAAAAAAAAAATACACTGAAAGACCTACATACTGTAATAACTAGTCTTTGATGAACTTCAAGCATAAAATATTTGTCAGACCAAAGATTTAATCTCAGTTAAGAACGTAGCGTTAACTCTTAATCCTAGGGTTAAAATCTTGATCAAATTAGATACATTAATGCATGTCTATCTAGTATCTAGAGCTAACTGTAAGCAGATTTTTCTTGGCCAAGTTCATAGCTTTCACCTTCTTAGTCAGCTCCAAAAGGAACTTGAACAATCCCATATACTTTCATCTCTTTCTTCTTCAAAGCTCCAGGAAGGATAACAGAAACTTGAGTCGAGACCCAAAGGGTCCCTACCATGGCTATGATGTCGTTCCATTTCACTCTGCTCATACGACAAACAGCTCGACATCCATTTAGAAACTCTCGTTTCGTATGGCGAACTTCCAAACGAGATGTTCGACAGCTCATTCACTGCACAAGAGGAGTCATCCGAGTTTCCATAGTGGCTGTTTTCGATATCAGTAGTTATTCGTGTGATACCATGATCACAAACTGGAACAAATACATCTTTTCTTGCATTGCTTTTTGCACTGCTGAATTCTTCTGTATAGGGAAGAGATTCATCAGTAAGGCCAAATTAGAATGTCCTGGTTGTAATAGCAATAAGCAATCCATAATGAAGCTCACCTTGTTCTTCTTGAACTTGGGTTGATCTCTTTTTCAAATGAGTTCTCCAGTAATTCTTTATCTCATTATCGGTTCTCCCTGGCAATCTTCGAGCAATTTTTGCCCACCTAGAATTTATATTACACATCAAAAAACATCAACACAAACTAGCTAGACATTATGAAAGAAGAAAATTATTTACAAACTGATAAAGCAGTTTCCTTTGTCAAGTATATTGATTATCGGAAGGCGAGGAAAGGAGCATTACTTGTTACCCCAGTGTTTGTGAAGTTCAACAATGATAAGCTCCTCTTCTTCAGTAATCTCCCCATGCTTCAGATTCGGGCGAAGATAATTCAACCATCGTAGCCTGCAACTCTTGCCACTCCTCCTCAGCCCTACAAACAAACAACTTCTGTTGATCATTAAAATGCAACTTCGTTGCTGTTTACCTATCCATATTTCCGATGAATATATATGCGTCAATATAATACCTGATGCTTTTGCCAGTGCATCCCAGCGTTTTTCGCCTAAAACGGCTACAGCGGCTGTCAGTGTCTCATCCTCTTCCTCGAACCAAGGTCCCTTACGCAAGTTCTCTCCTCGCCTAGTTATCTGATAAGCCATTGCTCATTTAGCTAACCATGACTGTTTCAATTTCTTTCGCTAAGTAGCCTCTTATATAAGGTGGAAAATGTAGATCATAGCCCTGAAAATATTTTACATGGCAGCCATAGGTGGAAAACACTAACTTTGTGGGAGCTCCACCATTTTGTGACCAAGTTCCGATTAGGTCTTTCCTGGGGATTTTTCTATTTGATCATTTTCCCTGAAAGATGATGAGAGTTTCTTTCTTTTCTCTTTTTTTGCATCAGCATGTTTGGTATAGTTTCCAAAGGTTGTTCCTTCACTTAGTATCATTTCTACAACTACTACTAAAAAAGTATTCCAGTTTACATATGCTTTTTGTCTCTTTATCTAAATCTTAAAAGTACATCAATAATGAAGATTTGTTTTGTAGTAGTAGCAGATTATTGGATTAGATAATAGGAAGGCAAAAGGGATAAGGTATTGTGCTTTGGTGGAATAGTAGCAGAAATCCCAGAATGTACATTTGCTCTTGTTCATCTCCCAGGCTTTCTTCAAGCATAGCATAGGTTTGGCCAACCTCATTGTCATGTTTACCATTAGCTCATTGTGTTGGGAAATAGAGTGGAGAATTATCCCACATTGGTGGGAAAGTGAGAGGTTACTCTCACATTGGCTTACTCCCACATTTTCCCACATGGAAGGATGAATGAGGAGATTGTTGGGGAATTGGAAAGTGAAGTGTCAAAGCTAATGTGAGGTTATC
>JAOWAN010000014.1:6313096-6328522 GCA_028566635.1 Lobelia cardinalis
TTTTTTTTGTGAGAGAGAGAGAGAGAGAGAGAGAGAGAGAGAGAGAGAGAGAGAGAGAGAGAGAGAGAGAGAGAGAACTGGTGAGGTAGAAGGGAGAACCGAGAAATTTTCATTGTTCAAAAGCTAGAATCTTGGCCAATATAGATTCTGCATGCTCTTGCAAAAGAAACTGAAGCATGTGCAGATGTGCTGTTCGGAACTTTTGAGTTCTTCAAAGAAAACATATAATTTTAAGGATTACAGTTTCGTCTTACTAGCACATGATACCGGAACATGATGTGAACACTTCAGTCTTATACCATAACCATGTAAATATTACGTACTTCCTGAGATGCAAACTCAATGTGTCACTGCTAAACACAATTGACAAGTATAATTCTCAAAACCACTAGGATTATTTAGCAGCTTATAAAACATTTCACAATCATAACTGAGGCTTTTTTTATTTGTCAATTTGATCTACTGACGGTGTAAACAATGGAGTTACAACAGCACCACATTACACCCCAAAATATCATGTAATTATTCAAAAACTCAACTGATACATGTCAGACAATAATAATTGACATTATACCTAATTTACGGCTTTAAACTTCATGAATATAGTGCTTTAAAATATTGTTTGTTTATTACCAATCAAACACTTTCAAATAGAAACTTATTCAATTTACCATCAAAAATCAAAATTGATGTCTACAAATTTACGATGTAGTTAACAGTTAACACTCCCTCCGTTCCAGCCAAAGAATCTAATATTCTATATTAGAACATTTCATTCAAAGAGTCCACTTTCAAAAGTTAAGCTATAAATATTTGTTTTTTTCCCAAAATTTTTTGTTCATATCGAAATATGATAGTATTCTCACATATTGTAGGAAAAAAAATTACAATTTAATGCAGTTTGAAAAAGATATAGAGTGCTAAAAGCGGAAAATTAAAATGGGGACTTTCAAAGATGGATTCTTTGCTCGGAATGGAGGGAGTTTATGATAATGTAGCATATCGAGCAATACAATTGTTGTATTTAGTAAAAAATTAATCAAAAGTATGATCTTGAGGCTGCTTGTTTAACAAAAATAAAAAATCAAGCCGTCGATGATTTAAAAGTTTACTCTTTTTATTTGCCCTTGACATAGGTACAGTTAAACTGACATAGCCATGACATCAAACAAACTTATTCATCATTAATTCTCAATCAACAAGTTTTAACTTGCAATGGTCCTTAAAATTGCATAATTCGCAACCTAGAACAAAATAGTTTGTATAGGAAAAAGGTGAACCTTGAAAAGTGGAAGAACCCACCTTTTTTATGGCTATGAATATACTCCCTCCCATCACACACACACACACACACACACACACACACAAGAGTCTTATCTGAAAAAGACATCCATAATCATATTTATTAATACATGGGTAATAAAAATTAAACTGAAGAAAAGATAACCATGGAAGTAAAAGAAGGCACCTTGAGTCCAAGAAGTTTAATGGGTGTAGTCTGTCCGGGTACAATGCACTCTGGCCCTGCTGATTCCACTATGGCTTCCGTCCCTAACCCACTCCCAATCGGATTTGGGTGCTGCCCAAATTATTCCATTCCACAAAATATCAGTAAGAATTTCAAAGAAGCATAACCAAATAAGTTGACAAACGTCTACCATACAAACCCAAGAAAACAAAATATGAGCATACTATAGAGAAGAAAGAAAGGGGAAGGTCAGGAGGGGGAAAAAAACCTTCATGACTGAGAGGGCATATTGGGAAAGAGGGGTTTGAGGGAGGGTGAGAAGAGGAGAGCGGTTAATCTTGGGCATGGAAGGTCCTTCGGTAGGGGATGCCCTCCATGGCACATCTTCTTGAAAGGTAGCTAAAGCTCCTTTCTTGGACATGGGTTCCTTGTTCCCAAGCTGTGGTTTTTAAGCACTGAATTAGCTTGAAAGAGGGAATTTGCAAGAAAAGTTTTGAGCTTTGGCTTGGGAATGGGATGGGGAGGGGGAGGGGGATTGGGATTGGGTTTGATTAAGAAGATAAAGTAAGGAAATGGAGAGAATTCAATGACCAGGAGAGTGAGAGTATGAGGATTAGAGGTAAGGGAAATACGAATGAATGGATTATAGAGGTTGAGAAAGATTTGGTTTTGAGGGTGACTTCATTTTGAATAGTTTTTGGGGGTTCTAAATTTTGTGAAGTTTGGCTTTAAAACCTCTACAGTCGGAAGTTGCAAATTCTTTGAAGTTTGTTGAGGCTTTTGTACAATAATTGAAAATATTTTCCCTTAAATTTGTTTGGTCTTTGTAGTTAAAATATTTTATTTAACAATAAATAAATATGGCAGGAAAATTTATTTCTCATCTGCAAAAGTGAATATTTATTTTGGGCATTTTTTTTTTAGAAATCAAGGAATCCAAATTTACTATTCAAATTACTTTAACATAATTTTTTTTTTTTTGGTCCAAGGGGAAAGTGATCGAACCTGAGACTTTATATATTGTAAAGTTCGGCTCTACCACTGAGCCACCCTTGATTCCCCAAATTACTTTAACAGCCTCAGGCTAATTGGTAATAAAAAAACCAAGGGCATCGATGACCAAGTTGTGGTGATCGATCGCACATTTACCCCAAAATCAAAGAGTCCAATTCATTCTTTTTGGTCATACAATTTGATCACAATTTTGCTGAATTAAATTCATAATATAAAAAAATAAAAGAGTCATTAATAAATTAATTCAAAAAATGTGTTCTCTTCTTTTCAAAATAGATGTTTGTTATTTTTTTTTTAAAGATGTTTCAAAGTAAGTGTTTATTTTATTTTATTTTTTGGAATAAAAATGAAGAGTTTAAATCACTAGTGTCTTTTAAACGCATAACTAGTTCTCTTTTTTATTCACACATTTGTTAAGTTAGTTACTTCAGAAATGAAAAAATAATTTTAGAAGGAACAAAATTTAAAAGTAGAAAAATCTTACTGAACAATAAGGACGTATTTAGTTGGGTTGTTTTTGGAGCCGTGATTTCGAAAATTATTATTTTTTTCGTTCACTTGGTTGGTTTTAAAAATCATGGTTTTCTCTCTCATACCTACTACTTTTACATATCCCTATACCTATATTTATATTCTATTAAACATTACATTAAATATTAACTAACACTTTTTCTCTTTCTCTCTCCAATCATTTAATGTAATTTTTCAAACTTTTAAGGATAATATAAGAATTAACCAAAATAAAACCAAAAGTCATAAAACCATTAAAAAAATATATTTAAAAAATTAAATCTAACAAAAAAACCAATCACCTAATTTTAAATGTAAGCAAATGACCTCCTAAGTTGTAGGAACAACTCTGTTGAGAACGCTAAAGTTAAGGGTATCTTCAACCCTCATACTCATTTATTTTCTTTTAGACTGTGACAGCTCAGCATTCCACTACCTCAGACTCTTTCTCAGATTTTCAAAAAAACGACCCCAATTGTTAGACTCTTTCAGACTTTGTCACATCAGCATTCCACTATCTTTTATTTCATTATCTTTATTTTTATTAAATTAATTATATTATATATAATTGTATTATATATTTATTTTTCTTTCGAATTCATTTATAAAATAGAATTAATCATTAAAAAATATTTTTAAAAAAATAAAATTTATTAAAATGACATATCATCACAGAAAGTAAATACACATAAATTATATAAAATAAAAATTGTAAATTTTATGACAAAATAGATAAGTAAATATGGCATAAAATAAATTTTGAATAAAAGAAAAAATAAAAGTACAATAAATTAAAAATTGAATCGTTGCCATTAAGTTGACGTCGGTTGATTGATTCCCACAGACGAATCCTTACTCACATTTAAATAAGCACTAGCAAGAAGTTGATCATCCAAAATGGACCAAGTATTCAACTTTCGTCGACTACCACTTGGGACATTCTTACGCCCTTTACGCTCAATGATGGGAGTGGGAATGCAAGTATCATTCTTCTTCAAATTTTTTTGGAAAAACACTAGAGTTGGTGTTTCAGAATTGGAGCCGGCGTTACTAGAGGGCGTAGTCGGATCTTGTGAAAAAGTACTCAAAGTTGGATAATTTGGGTTAGAAAAATTCGGAATAGGAAAATTCGGGTTAGGAAAATTCATGTTTGGACTACCAAAATTTTGAAACGAAAAATTCGAAATAGATGAATTTGGATTTGAAGAATTTGGGTTAGCATTGGCATGTTGATAATTTTGCATTAAAAATTAAAAATAGGAATTCTAATCAAAATTTTGAATTGGATCCATAGCTAAATAAATACCAAGTTATTTTGGGAGAAATTTGTAATCTGATAGAAATGCAAATGAATGGAAAGATTGTTTAATTTATAGGCAGCCATATGGAGTATCCGCTAAAGATCCATTGCCAATAAACGGTCGAAAATTTGATCGTTTCACAACGGTTGGATTGTTCTTGAATATGCAAATTAACTCTATCTCTCTATCTCTCATATGCGTGTTTTAGAGCAACTCCAAGGAAGTCACCAAATGGGGCATCAAATGGCATAACAGTCATTTTGATGCTCCAAATCCAGTTTACGGGCCTCCAACGGAGGCATCAAATGGGTGTCCAAATTTGATGCTCCTATCTTTCGGGTCCATTTTTAGCCCCCCAAATCTCAGTCATCAAAATTTGACTCCAAAAAAAAATTAACCGTTGGTAGACTACAACGGCTATATCAACTTTTCAACGCTAATAATTCTTGAAGCAATATATAAATAAGTACCAAATAGAGAAACATACCATTGTCTTCTTCACACACCCATTCTACAATTCTTCAACAACCACGAATATCTTCACAAATTGAAGCTCAGCCGCCAAAATCAATGTAGGATTTTTATGGATTATGTTTATTTGAAGCTAGGTATGGAGAATTAGTGAAGTTAAAAAGAGAAATACACTAAATTGGAGAGGCGCGACCTCGGCGGAGAGAAAAAAGAGCTGAGGCGTGGTTTCTAAATATGGATCTGGCTAATATATGTTAGGATATTGGGTTTGGACTTTTAATTAATTTGGGTTTGAGTTTGGACTTGAAGTATTAGGTTAATTAATGGTTGGGTTTGAGTTTGATTTTGCTGGTTGAATTGAGTTTATGTTTTAAAATATAATAATATCAAAATTAAAATAAATTTTAAATTGTAATTAATATTTATTATAATTAAACTATTTATTAATTTAATTATATTAACTTAAATAAATTAATAAAATTATACTTTTATTTATTATTATTTTAATATTTATAATTAAAGTACAAGATTTCAAATAAAATATTATAGCAGTAATCAAATGGATATTTAATGCCGCAATTTTGATGCTGGAGCTGGAGTTGCTCTTACCAATCAATTTCCTAGGCCTATTCTCACACGCCTCTCTCTCTCTCACACACACAATTACTGCCTGTATCTTCTCCCTCTCACTCCATCTTCTCCTTCTTCTTCTCTCTCCCTCTCACACCTTCTCTCTCCCTCTCGGTTTCTTCTCTCTCCCGCTCCCATCTGCTCTCTCTCCCTCTCGCACCTTCTCCCTCTCCGTTTCTTCTCCCTCCCTCTCGCATCTTCTCCATCTCCCTCTCGTATCCCAGTTCGTCTCTCTCGCTCTCTGATTGGATGGCTCACTTTCGATAGAACGGGAGGTTTGGTGGCGGTGGTGGTGGTGGTGGATGATGATGGCGGCTGGTGGGTCAAAATGGAGAAGTGGGTTACCATTTTACAATTCCATTTCTGCTTCATCTCATTCTTTTTTTTTTTTTTTTGGGATATTGAAACCCATTTGAATTTGTTGATTTGGTTGAAACCGAATTCCAGAAATTTATTTGGGTGATGTGATTTATTTGGTTTATGGTGGTGTAAATTTGTTTGGGTATTGGGTGATTACAAACCCGTTTGATGAGTTTTGGGCAATGGGCATGGCCGCATGGCTACAAATGCAATCAACAAATTCATCCTTTTTTTTTAAATAAAAATAATTTTTGATTACACATGGCATTTTATCATTGGTTGAATTCATGGTGAGTCTCTCAGTAATGAGACAGAATTGGGATAGCCTCGGCCTTTCCCCAATTTTTTCCGGCCCCAACGGTTGAGACTGAAGTTAAGCTCTCTTTCAGCCCCAGATCATACCAGCGATGGAGCAGGAGAGGCGATGAGCAGCAACAACAGCTTGGATTTTCATCATTTTTTTTCCTTTGTTAATTTGGTAAATTGTTCGGAAAATTATTTTTATTTTCATAATTATATAAATTAGTTATACGTGGCATTTTTTGATTGGAGAAAGTGGGTGTAGAGTCTTATCATCGAGCTGAGATTTGGGAGGCGAGCTCTCAAACTTTCCCCAAAAATGGGTTACCCCAATGACAAAGTCTGACATTGAGAGTTTTGAAACTCTCTCTCAGACTTCCAAAAGATCCGCGTTGGAGGTGCCCAGCAGCTGCGGTAGGTATAGTTTTTGCAAATCCATCTTTTCTCGCATGGCATCCTGTACAATCAAGATTTTGAGGTTCTGAATGAGTGCTGCCAAAAAAAAATTTAATTTGTCCCAATTGAAACAATGATATTAAGGCAAAGGAAGGGAGGTGATATGATCATTTTAGCTTTGTCAATGATTGGCGTTTGAGGGTAGACATTTAAGACTGATTTTGTCCCTTTTAACCGTTTACATAGTAATATAACATTCTTTTTTATCTAGCACTTCGTGATACCGTCATACGAATTAACATGAATACACTTTTCAAATAATGAGCAATATAAAGTGATTGAGAGTGAAAAGAACTCTCACGACGAGTGGAGAATCGGTTTTTCAATGTATCTAAGAACATCTCCAACCGAGTGTGTTTTGGCTTGCTATTTGCTATTTTATAGCAAGCCATTCGAATTTCACGACTCCAACGGCGTTGTTAAAAAATGACGAGCTCGCTATAAACTAACTTTGGCTCACTATCGTTTCATAATATGGCAAGTCAAGAAAATAATAAAATATTCAATCAAAATGGCCGCAAGGAGATTTTGAACAAAATTATTTCAACAATCAAAATTAACCTCAATAACCAAAATTAAAATCTGAAATCCTATATCTTCAAAGTGATATTTACATTTTAGGAGAAGTTTAATTCTCTGCAAAACGTTGTGGAAAAAAAAAAAAAGAAATGGGAAAACTCGCCGGTACCAAGGTCGCCATTGAAATTGGTGGCATCCTTCAAAAGATATGTTCCTCCTGATTTCGCCAGTCGATGTCTAGATGCCTCGTCAATCAAAGGCCTCGGTCGAAGCACGAACGGAGGCGAGCGCTTTGAGTTTTCTCTCGCCTTTTTCTCCTCTACTTGTCTCTATTTTCCCAGAATGTTCTTGCAATTGGCTGCTGCTTCTTGTTCTATTCCGTACATATATATAACTAATTAGTGGGGATAATTAGTTTATATATGTTAGTTAACCTTCATGAAATAATTAATATATTAGGAAACTCCCACGTTTCAATTTTTGAAGTATTTTTTTTTTGCTTTTTTTTGGTGTTTATTTTATATGTAGTTTTTTAAATTTGTTTATTTAGTGTCAATTCTAGAAGTCTCTTTGTATTACTTCATTTTTTTGTTGCTTTTATTTTACATTCGATTACTTTTTTTTGTTTATTTTGGCTTGCTTTTTTTTTGGTTGCTTATATTTATTTCTAAACATTAAAACACTTCGATAATAATATTATTGAAAATAAATTAAATACACGAAAAATACATATTTAAATTAAACATAAAATAAGTAATACTTAGGTAAATACATACCCGTTGATGTGGTAAATGTTCGAATTTATAACCGTTAGAATATATCCGTTAGAATTTTTAATATTTATTTATTAATTAATTAAAACAATTAATTATTATAGTTTTAATTAAGTATTTTCACTGAAATATATCGGATGAAATTTTAATATTAATTAATTAATTATTTAAAATAATCAATTATTATAATTTTATTAAATAAAATATTATTTTGTTAAAAATTATTTTTTTGAATTACATTTTTGTTATATTTATTATTATAATATAATAATAAATACAATATTAAAATTATTATGTTTAGTACATTATAATAGTGAAAACATATAATATGATTGTTTGCTATATTTTAGCAAGTGAAGGTTGGAGATGACTGGCTTGTTATATCACTATTCACTTGCTAAAATATAGCAATAGCAAGTGATATATGAAAAGCATGGTTGGAGTTGCTCTAAAAGTCAGATAAAACTCTGTTACATAAGAGTTAGAGTGTCTTTTTCGAAAGGTTATAAAAGTTATAATTGTAGTGGCCGTTTACAGTTTCTACGACGGATTGACCATTCAACAAGGAGATAGCGAATGTTTGTTATTAAGGCTTGGATCATGAAAGTAATGTGATGTGATATGATATTTGATTTATGATGGATCCCACAATTTTCTCTCTATCTCTCACTTACTTTTTCACTTTAATCATTACAAAACCTTATATCATATCATAAAAAATTACTCCATCTCACCTTCCCGATCCAAGCCTAAGTAAGATGCAATTGTTCGAATGCAAGTACACATGACATGTGGTTAATTTTAGATGGAAGAAATATGTAGACGAACCTAAATAAGTAATTCCGAACTCATCCAAATCGAACTAAGCTAGAAGCTTGAGTTGAAGTCGTTTATTTAACAAGTTCGATCGAGTTTGGCTTTTTTATACAGCAAATTCAAAACAAAATGTTGGAGGTAAAAGAGAGTGTTTTCATGCCTAGCATGACAAAAATATATTAACTAAAATATTACTGTATATTTTAAACTCTTCTTGGTACCTATATTTTCTCCCTAGAATTACACTCCAACTACATTCAAATTTACCTTCCTAATATTTTATATCTTATATTATACTACAAAATACCAAATAGAAAATAAATGTCTCTTGCAGCTCGTATTTCACTAATTCTTTAGAACAACGTCACTTAACAGACATTACCTTACTTGTAATTCCATAAGGTTTTCTTAAAAAGAAAAGGAAAAAAAAAACAAAAAGAGGAAGAGAGAGAAAAAGGTCTTCACATGAAAGATGGCAACAATGGCATAATCATCAACTTTTCTCTCTCTGTTTGGAAGAATATTTACACATCTTAAAGGGTAGATGGAAATACTCCTTTTCATAAATCAGAAGAAACACAAAGAGATACTTCACAAACCATTCTTTAATGTGCAGCATTTTACTCACAAAAATATTAGTAGTAATTAATCAATACATCTACATTACATTGCTTGTTGCTGCGTTTGCCATATATCTTCCATGACTAGCCAAAATGGACACCCGACAAGGAAATTAGGACGAAATGGAGGAGAAAAAATGCCACCAACATCGAGATAGTCCAAGAGAGCATGCATACGAGAGCCGTCCGTTGTTTAAGGTTGGCATGATGCTCTGCAACTTCAGTGATCGGCTAAAAGTTGTGACTACATCCAATGTCTCAGCCTCCTTGTCCGCCTGCAGCCGCCAATCTCTGCCACCTTAACTCCCGCTTCTCCGCCATCTCTGTGGCCCCGTTTGCTTTCTCTGTGTATTGACTCTGGCACTCCTCAAACAACTCATTGTCCATTTCCAAGAACATCTTTCTCACATTAACTGTCAGCCCATGAACCGCTTGGTTCCAGTGAGACTGGATATTCTTCTCCAGTGCCTCGAATATAATTGGTAAAATGACACCCCTGTTCTGTGCTATTAAACCGACAATGTGCTCGTTATTCCACAGGAAAAGAGCTCGCTCTGCAACCTGCAACATCATTTTTCTCATCAATATACAATTTAATCAGAGTTTGCAAAACCAATATCACTCAAACAGAAAGATACATAAAATGAAAACATAAGACAATTATCTCCTCAGCAGCCTTATCCCTTTTTCACTTGTTACATGCCTCAAAGTTGTCCAACATTTCAAAAACAACAACAATCACCAAAGGAGTTCCATGAAAAGAAAATTATACACTAATGATTGATCAAATAGAACTGAAATGATGTATAGACAAATAAAAACATTGACATTTGTCCTTCTGAACAAAAAACTTGTAGAAAGACCTAGAATACTCACAGACAGCTCAAGACTACCTCACCTTTTCCAAAGTATACTTTTACTTATTTTCTTTTAACATGTAGGAGGTACATCTTTTTTGTACGAAAAATAAGAGAATACTCCCTCAATCTCAATTAAATTAGCCAAGAGACAAAAGCTCATAGATTAAGGTTAATAATAACTGCTATCACTTTCACCATTTTTTCCATTATACCCTTATTAAAAATTAACTTGGGCACTTGACTTTAATTACCCAGTTAGTATTTGTCATACTTAGGGTACAATGGGACAACAAGCAATAAATGCTCATTAAATTTAGAAGTGAGCAAAAACTTTAAGAATTCCAAAACAGGAAAATGTTGCCAATATAAGAGAGGTGGAGGGAATATCATGCCTATAACCTAACTAGCACGGCAGGCTACAAGGGCGTGAGAGCCGGGGCGATCGCATAGGGCCCCAATATTTTAAGGAACCCAAAATATTAAGTCCATTAACATATAGAAAATATTTCATCCATTAAAAAAAATAGTTTCATTATTCTCTTTTGTTTGTTTAATTAAAAAATTAATTATATTTTAAAGATAGCTAAAAGTTTAGTCTATTTATTAATGGTAGTATCATGTTAAGCTCTCTTCTTAATATCCATAAACAATACAATGAAATGAGATTTTTTTTTGACGAAAGGAGTAAATATATAAAAGCAACACTCTTTTATTTTAAATACGACACGTCACCCTTACTCCCTTTTTCTTGCTTCTTAATTCTCGAATTTTTTTGTTAATTCTATAATTTTCAGCGAAGATATATAAGCAATCATAGAAAAAAAAAATCCTATTATATAGGACCTCACTTTCAATTTTAGCACAGGGCCTCTGAAATCTTTCAGACGGCCCTGCTAACTAGCAAATTTTTTAGAAATGACACTGTTTCTTAGGTAGAAATTACTGAAAGTACGACTCTCTTTTTGGGATCAGTACCAATTCTTGTTACTTGTAAGGAATAATACATCAAGAGAGTAAATCTGAAGAGCAGGTCAAATTAGAAGGTTCCATGGCACTTATGACCTACGTATGCTTGAAAATACATACGAACCACAACCCCAGGACGGTGACTTTGAAATACATAACCTTTGGATGAAGTGTTAAGCCGGTTAGCAGCCAAAAGGTGGTGCACAAGTCAAAAGTAAGAAAAATAAGTTACATTTATTTTATTCTTCTTTCTTGGCCCCCCGCTCTTCTTTAGCCTGGAAATATAGGTTGCTTTAAGTAAATCAAAAATCACGTTACACACATTGCTATCTCATGTCATATACCAATATGTTCGGTAGATTCAATTTGATGCCACTAGGCATCTTTATTGAATCTACAACTGTACACTCTACAACCTATTCTGTGAGCCTCTATCAATAAACATAGAAGCTAAGAAACATCATCTCAATAACTAATCAGGACCATAATAAATCTCATACATCTCAAGGACTAGCTGGTTCTTCTTTAGAAAGCACCATGCAGAAGATAAACGACATATATCGGAATCAGCAGGGATATGCTTCGCGTCCAAGCTCAATCAATTTGCCCTTATATTCTCCATCTTAGTCTTCTATAAGTCCCGATTTATGACTAGTTTAGATTAAACTGATCAGTCAGTTTCTATTCTTAGTTTTAATGAGTCAAGGTACTTGGTATTTCCGTTTGGCAGGGTAGTTTAGTTTTCCATGGAATGAAGGAGTTCTGATACCATTGGAGAATGGGGAAGGATAGGATTGGAATGGCAATTTTGAATGCTTATTCTGTCTGCATAATTACTGCCTACCAAACCTGTTGTGAGCTGGATTATAACTTGTAGTTGAGTAAGTATCCAGTAGGCAGTTTTTCCCGGGATGGGGGGAAAGGACTATCTTGAGGCTGGAAAAATGGCATGACTGTGACGGGATCAGTGGTTGACAGAAACTTGGCCTGGACTATACGTTTTAGGTTTCTAAATTAGGATTCAACAAGAATTTTATGGTGATTTTTGGGCTGGAATTCAGATAGGATTTCTGGTTAAAGCTGTAGGAAAAGAAGTAAGCAACCCAAAAAAGGAGGAGATGGTCTATAGCATATATATACCAATGGTACTATCACATCACACCCTATGGTCTTGAGAAGCGCAAGAAACGATGTATCACAAGTCAAAGCAACTCCTTTCACTAACTAAAAGTAAAGCTGTACAAGCCTAATGTAACGAATCTATGACTTGTGGACTACAGTAACTTGAAAATTGGAGAATGAAAGTTGCGCCCCAAACTTTGACTAAAAAATTCCAAACTGGACACCTCGATAAATAAAGACATCTAGGATATTTAATAAAATTCAAAAGTTGAATGAGAAATCTCAAGTGAGAAATGAGAAATTAAGTATATGAATTCCTGGAATCGAGCCCATATTCAATTTTTTTTTTTTGGTAATGCTAAATTTAACAAGTAATAGCAAGCAAATTAGTACCGACCCACTCGATAAGCCAGTATGAGCTAGTGAAGGATAAATATGTGGACCAATTTGTTTAGGAATCAACGACTATTAAAATATAACATAAATCAATCAATAACTCGCTCACGTGGATGTAATGGTTAGGTCGACCTCTCATGTCAGACAACAAATTTGTTGTGAATTACTCCCTCCGTTGCGGGCAAAGAGTCCACTATCCCATTGTAGGACATTTCATTCAAAGAATCCACCTTAAAACTAAAGTATAACTATTTATTTATTTCCCAATGTTTTTGGTTCATATTCAAAATATGATTGTTTTATGACTTTATCACATATACAGATTTTTCTTATAATTTTGGGAAAATTTCTAAAAGATACAAATACAAAATTTAAAAATTTAACTTTCAAACATGAACACTTTAGCCGGGACGGAGGGAGTAAATAATTTAGCACCTACAAGCAAATGGAAACAAGCAGGGGGTCCCTATTCAAGAGGGAAAAGAAGATGGTGAATATAAACATTTTAATTTTTGGTTGAAATTGTTTTCAAGAAAATTCAAGGGAAATAAGAATTCGACACTATACACAATCAAATTTGCCGGAAAAAAAAAGAAGAAGACAAATCCAGATTATAAAGCCTGTAAGAATAAAACCATGTTGCACATAAGTATCCATTATCTGATGTGTACAGCCGGTCACAGTATCTTCATCAGAGCTATAAGTCCGCAACTTCATGACCATGTCTACAGATGATCCCATGTGTAATTATCAAGTGTGTGTATGTGTGTCAGAAAGATATATTAATAAAAATAATTATATTCATTAACTTCAATGATCCGAATAAAATCTACAGAGTAACATACAGAGGGTAGGCTAAAAATAGTCCTCTATTTGTCACCACAAATCGACAACCTTACCTTACCTGAACGTAAAAAGGGGGCATTCCGTAGGAAGGTTTTACATTTTTTTTTTTGGTTCCAAACAGTTGTTTTCTTGATCACATGGGTAGTTTCACAAAACATGTTTTTTCTCAAATTTTCTGTTATGGACCTATTATTTTACACATACCCCTATATCCACTGATCTATACCCTAATAAACAACCCTTTTCACTTTTTAACATTATCTCTTCCACCCTTCTTTGTCACTCCTTCTCTTCAACCTACAGTGCCACTGCACCTCTTTTCTTCCTATCGTTTTCTTTCTCTCGTCCTCTTCACGTGGTCTACGCATCTGCCTCAAAGTCGACGACTCCAACCACCACACCACTCCTTCATAAGATAAGTGACTCGACAGCCCCGCCCACTTTTGAAGATTTTTCACTCTCCTCTCTTTCCCTAAACCGGAGCGTTACTAATTTTTTTCCGCCATTGTTGATTGCAACTGAGGTTATGAGCTTTCTCTCTCCTCCCATTTGCTTAATAAGCTTTAGGCAGAGAGGCTTTCATGGATTTTGAACTTCTTCCAGTTCTCTTGCTCTTTTAATTTATTATTTCTTCCAATCCAGATTTAGGTTTGTGAACTTTTTTTGTAATGGAGATTAATGAAATTGGATGTTGATTTTGGAACTTAATTGTGTAAGGTTATGATTTAATTTAGGTTTTGTGTTTGGAAATTAATACTATTAACTTGGGGGTAAAATGGAATGATGGCGTAGCAATTCTTATGGATTGTCGGAGCTGGATAGAAAGGGTGGCACGTGTATGGTGATTGGTGATGGAGGAGAGCGAGTCAGTGGCTGATTGTCGGTTGGAGCCTTTGAGGACCTCGGATAAGGGTAAGGAGAGATGCATGTGCATACCACCAGCAACAAGGGGCAGCCCATTTCTGCTGCTGCTTCAAACTATGCATCTCTAGAGAGAGAACGAAAATGAAAAATGGTTAGGAGAGAAGAGAAGGGGGTCCGGCTGGTGAAAGGTTTTATCGAGAGAAGAAGTGGAAGGAGGTGGGGGGGGGGGTATTTGTGGCCCGAATTGATCAGGGAGATTAATTTGAAGTGGGTGTCGTTCTTGATGGTGGTGACGGTTACGAGGGTGGCCACTACTTTCGTGGATGCAAAAATAAGGAAAAGCAATTATGACATGGAGGGCACTTTTGGTAACTTGCAAAGCTGACAAGGGTATTACAGGAAGAAAAAAGTGAACAGTGAATAGTGGATAAACAACAAATCTTTTTTATGGAAGCCAAAAAATACAAAATAAACCCAACATTCAAACGCACCCAACAAGTTCTGAATACTGCAGCCATTAGTGGTCTCTCTCCCGAAAATGAACTCTCCAATACATGAGCAAATTTTTGATTTTCATCTTAAGAAAATAGCATGAGGGAAATTCAAAGGAGTAAAAGTAATATGCCATGTCACCTAATACAGGGGCTTTTATGGTGATTTATATAAGTCAATGAAAATATGCCATATCAGTTAAAAGGCTTAAAAATGGGACCCAATATATCCTATGCTTAACTCGAGTTAACTAGCTTGATTAAGCAAGCAGCTGTCAAGAAAGGAAAAAGAACAAACATATGGAAAGGGCAGAGCGGTGTATCTTCTCTCCGGCACCAACAACGGCAATACGAATCTCATTTCTCACTCCGATCTCTTTCCAGCTGGAGTATATATCCACTTCATCCTTGAATTGTGCAAGTGTATATTGTGTGACTGACCGTTTCTGGGTTGAAGCATAGAAGGTCGTGATCCTACGCCCCTGATTGAGCTCTAATGGCGACTAAGATACCCCAGCAGCGGTTCGAGAGTCGTTTTCCAAACTTAGCTTAACCCAATAACACCTAGGGTGCGTTTGGACGTGGAGTTTTTTGATATGTTTTGTTTTTGTTTGTGTTTTGTGTTTGTTTGTGTTTTTGTAGG
>JAOWAN010000014.1:6328622-6339169 GCA_028566635.1 Lobelia cardinalis
AACTTGTGTTTAAAAAACTTGTGTTTTTGTTTTGTTTTTCAAACAATGTGTGAAAAACCTGACGGGTGAACACACCCCTAGACTTTTATGAAATGCTCCAACTCGTTTCCTTAGAATCGAAGGTTGTAGGGCTCCCCTCACAGAACTACTTGTTCACAATTGCAGGATTGGAACTACGGTCTATCATTTGGTTGCTGCTGCCGGAATACAAGACGTGTTGCTACTGCCGGAGAATAAGAGGACCAATAACGCTCTTTTGTTCTCTACCCACTTCAATCCAATTATGCTAATTTACTTTTTTCTTTTTCTTTTTTAATCGTCTAATTCCTTAACTCAAGTTGGTTAACCAAAATAAACAGAGTATAATACGATCCAATTCTCAACTACTTCTACTGACGCGGCATCTTTTCACTGGCTCACATGAAGCACCATAAAAACCCCTACATCAGGTGACACCTTGTATAACTTTTTACTCAATTCAAAGACCTATGACGGTGAGGCTAATAAATAACACAACAAACCTTTGACTTGTATGTGAGAACATTTAATTCTACAAGAGAATCCAGCAAAAGACACGGGCACTATGATATTGAGCAATAATTATCATATTGTAAAGAATAGAGGACAAAAAGACATAAATACGAGCTCACAGCAATTAAGGGTTGGCATGTTTTAAAGTGAAACGGACAGTAACACATGTAAAACCAAAAAGTAAAGCAATAGCAATGCACCAATGCAAAATTTTATATCCTAGCAAAGGTTTCAAATGGACAATTTAATGAAGAAAAAGTATGAATCACATAACTTTGAGGTTTCTACTGATCTTACATACCTGAAAATGATAACTATTTAGACACCGAGCAATCTGTCTGAAGAGAGGAACCATGCAGCGCTGGAATTCTGCAGAGTGTGTTGCTTCCAACACTTCTTCAAGTTCCCCAAGAAAGAGAACTTCCTTCTGGCAATTAGTGACTGGCCAGTATTTCAACAAACCCCTTATGACAGTATCTGCCAACTTGTAGTCCTTCTCAACAAACTGAGTAATACAGTATGACAGTTGCTGATGATACAATGCAACAGGCTTTGGTTTATGAAGGGGTATAAGTGCCCGAACGAGAAACAACTTATGCTCCTCTTTCATTGGCAGTGCAAACCCATTAATTATACTTCCGAGAATCTCCAGCAGCTCACCTATACCACCGTGTCTCTCCGTCTCGTATATAAACCGATAAAAGATATTATTGATAGCTTTCCTAATAAATGGGCGATGGACCATGAACTTTCCATATATGCGATGTAGAATGGTCTTCAAATATTCCCGCTCCCGTGGATCTTCCGAATCAAACAAATCAAGTAACTTTAAAACAAAAGAATGATCAATGTACCGCTTTGCGACTTTCGTGTCGGTATCCGAAGACACAATATATCTCAGGAGCAGCTCATACACGAGCTGCAAATGCGGCCAAGAGGGCTCAAGATAGGGCTCATCTTCCTCCGGGTCAACATTCTCAGACCCAGTGTTCTCATGAGAAGCCGGGGGCAAACACCGGAAAACATTCATCGAAACCATCCGAATCATCTCTTCCTGATTACTCTCACTCATTTTCCCTGACCCCGAGTGAACATAATCCACGAGCTCCACGAGCGCCTGCCTCTTAATTTCCTTCTCCCTAACATTCCTCAACGTGTCCGAGAAATCAAATTGGAAGCAACAAACTTGCAACTTCCTTAGAAACAAGTGCTGGCGCTCAGACACGGGGACATCTCTAAACAAAGGAAGGGTTTCGATTGTTCCCGACAGAGGCATAGCCATAACACCACCACCAGCAGCAGCAGGCAGCTGTTGCTGCTGCCCGGAACTACCCGGTCCAGCACGGGAGGCATGATTTATAACAACATTGGAAGTAGAAACAGACCCAGAGTTCCTATTCCCCGGTGGGCCCGCATACCCGTAAACCCCTGCATCGTTGTCCGATTTCGAGGGCTTCCTGTGCCCTTTTCTCATAATTTTATTAAACATGGCGTCTTTTTTTTTTTTTTTTTCTATAACAACAATTTCAAAACCCTAACCTCAGTTTCTGGAATATATATCTGTGTCTATACGTATATATATGATAAATCAATCAAATCATTGATAATTCCATGCGGGTAACGAATAAAGGAGCTTACAGAGATCAATAAAACCCTAAATTAGTGGGAATTCTGGATCTTTCTACAGTAGGAGAGACAGAAGATAAGAGGGGGATTGTTACCGTTGGGGGAATATTTGAATTAGGGGATTGATGAGGAGATGACGAGCGTTGGTGGGAAATCGGAGGAAGGAACATGGGTCGTCGGAATAAAGGCCAGCCGTCGATCGGACCGGGCTTGATTCGTGCCGATCAACTCAGCGGGTGGCAGCAGGGAGATGATATACATATGAGGGAGGAACGGAGTGGGGGGTAAAGAAAGAATGTGTGTGTGTGTGTGTGTGACGAAAGTGGGGATAATTTTGAATGGAGAGTTTTAATGATCACAAAATTCTATTTTCCAACATTTTATGAGATGTCCCTTCTTTTGGAAAAATTACCAACTCTTGATGCCAATTTTTGATGCGCAATTTCATTGAAATGTATCATATTTAAAACTAGTGAAAGCTCGTGTCCGAGGCCACGACAAAATATTTAAAATTTTACATTAATTTTTATATTTTTTTACACTATTTAAATTAAAAAAATTAAGTTAAATAAAAAAATTACACATAAAATATAATATTTTAATATCTTTCACTCTTCCCAACACACACTCACTTTTTTCTAATTCCAATCCCCACCCACACAAAAATCCCCATCACCCATCTCTCTCTTCCCAACACACACTCCCCCACACATAAACACTAATCCCAACCCCTCTCTTAAAATTTGTGCATAAATAGTACTCCCTCCATTCCAAAATAGTTGATGTTTAAGGTTAAATTACACTAATCAAGGAATGCATTAAATATCTTTTAATTTCCAATTTTATCCCCACTTTACATATGATGTCTTTTCAAATTCTTCTCTCATTTAAAGAGATATAAATAAGATAAAAGGGTAATTTAGGAAAAATGTGGAAAAAATGTGCAAGACATCAATTATTTTGAAAAACTTTTTTCTTTCCAAGAGATCAACTAATTTGGAATGGAGGGAGTATTATTCATTTGGCCTGAGCCCCACGCCTTAACTTATAGTATAGATTATGGTTACGTTGAAGATTTTAAATATTTAAATTAATCAATTACAAATTGACGAATATCTATAATATAAATTCAAGTTGTTTTTACTATTCAAGCAACTATTAATTGAATAACCACTTCAACAGTAACAATCAAATTGGGCCTCTATTGAATTGGGCCCTACTGAATTCACTGATAACATCTGTCTTTGGTCCATTTTTTTGTTTTTTTTTTCTTTTCAATTTACTCTATCATTTTTTAATTTAATTTTGAAACTTACAATTTTTTATGAATTTAATTAAAATATTTTATTATTTAGAATCGTTATATTTTTAAAAATTTTTTACAATTTTATAATTAATTTATTTTGACGTGCCCTCGGGCACGGGCACATACACTAGTATAATACAATTTTAAGTCATTTTAACTATTCATAACACGACGTCGAAAACATTTAATCAAAAGTTAAAAACAATCCACATTTTTATTATAGGAGTACCAATTTCACCGATCATCAACCATTCAATCGTGTCATTACTCTCGCTCTCTTCTTTGTTTACACATTTCTAAACGATGGACCTTTTTCTAATAGGATACAGAGGGATTCTTTGGATGATATATTTTAAAGAATGTTCTTTTAATGTTTTAATTTGTGTATAAAAACAGATGTTTTAAAATAGTAAATAATTAATGAGAGAAAAATTTATAAAATTGAATACGAAAAATATGTCAGGTGAACAATGGGTGAAATGTTTACGAGTATTATTGTTCTTTAAATGTCTTTGATCAATGTCCTTTTCTCCTTTTGCATTTTTTTTTTTAATTTTGGAACGAATAATCGGAGCTATATATTAAGTTGCATTTAACTGTTGAATTAACTTAATTGAAATATATAATTTTATCTGAATCTTTGTCTTAAAAATTATTTTTTAAATTTTGGTGGTACTGGTATATGAGTTTTTATTTTACAATCATTAGCAGTCACCTTTATCACTAATGGTCCTTGTGTGTAGTAAATGGTCAAAAGGTTAAAAAGAAAGAGAGAAATGTAGACCGAGACCGAACAACCATTGACTATTTTTCTTTTCTTTTTTTGGTCAAACGGAAAAAAAGAAGAAAAAAAAAAACATTCACTGATAATTTTATAATCTAACACAATATATGTATAAATTAACTATTTTAGAAATAATTGAGTTGGTTTTCAAAGAGATTAAGATAAATGGTTTTGAAGTATTACAATTTTAAAATCATTATATTCATGTAAAATTAAATTTTAAAATTGGTAGAACAGAACATCAATCTAGTGTCATCTATCACATGAATCAATCGAATTTTTCCATAAACAATAATTTTATAATCGGATAACATGATTTGCTTGTACGTATAAAAAGAACTTTTTATACACTATCGATCGATCAATCAAAATTAAATCTTAATTAAAATGTATTTAAGTTTTGACGGAGTAAATATAAGATTCTGCCACATAGAAAAAAATAAAAAAAACAATATGAATTGGATTTTTGATTAGGAGTAATAAAGTGGATAAATTGAGTTCGATTTTGAACCTTCTTTTAGTTAGTGATATTATATTACTATGCACCAAAACTCGTTTCTTGTGTTCCTTGTGTGTGTATTTTTTTTTTTTTTTTTGGGTGCAGATATGAATAAAAAATTTATTTGGTTAAAGAAGCAAATAAGTAAAAATGGAAGTAATCTTAAAAAAAAAAAAATTTAAAACTTGAGTATATGACAATAAAAATGACTTGATTTTGAACATCTTCCATGTCATTTTGACTTGGTACAAAAGAGACAAAATTAATAGATATTAATCATTTGGATATACATAAACTTGAGGTCTACAAAGAAGAAAATTTGACTTGACCAAGTGTTTGTCAAGTGAAGTTGGCTAGTTAACTTTGTAATTAAGCTGGGTCAAAGATGCCAAATTGGTAATCTCTCTCTCTCTCTCTCTCTCTCTCTCTCTCTCTCTCTCTCTCTCTCAAGTCCTCTTTCGATTAAGTCATAAGCTCTCCATTAAGTTTTAGGATAATTTTGTTAGCATGTAACAATCAAAGAATTAAGCATAGCATTATATATATATAAAGAATAGTCAAATTATTCCTTTTTGATCATACTATATCTATAGTATAAATTATAGTGGCTAAATGAATAATATCACTTTAATCTTAACTATTTATTACACATTGATCTAATGGTAGAATGAAAAGTTCATTAAGAAACAAAAAAAAGGACAAAAAGGACGGTCAGGAGGGCATCTCCCATTTTTTTGTGAGGGAAAAGGCTAGGGTAGGTAATGATGTAAGGTAAGGGTGTTGAGATTAAAATTTTAATTTTAATTTTTTACAAATGTGTAAAACTTATTACTTGATATTAATTCAGAAAGTTTAAATTTTAAATAAATTTAACTAATTTTTTTAAATGGAAAAAATACATAAAATATATTTAAAATTTATGTATTTTTTTGAAAAATATTATACCGTGCCTAGGGGTGTTAACGATCCGAAGTTGATCCGAAATTTACGTATTTTTTTGGCTCAAACTCGGTTCGATAGCTCGAAAGTTCCACTCGAACTCGAATTCGAACTCGAAAAAATGCATTGATTTTCGCTCGAACTCGGCTCGATAAGAAATTTTCGAATTTCGATCTCGAGTTCGAATTCGAACGGCTCGATAACTCAAATTAAATATATAATAATAATAAGGAATTATATTAAAAATATACATATAATTAAGAATATATAATAAAATAAAAAAATATATTAATTTAGGTCAACTCGCGAGTTGGCTCGTAAGCTCGATAAGAGAAATAAATGGATCGATAGTGAACTCGAGTTCGAATTGACTCGGATCGAACTCGAAATTTTTTGAAATCGAATCGAGCCCAACTGAAGTCAACTCGTGAGCTCGCTGCGAATTGGCTCGATTCGATTGACACTCTGACCGTGCCCTCGAGCACGGGCTTACACAGTTACACTAGTAGTGGAATACTCATTCCGACCCCGAAAGAGGAAGGGTGCATTTAAATAATTGTTTTTGTTTTGTTTGTACGTTTTTTTTAACGAATTTAAGAATTTTGATTATAAGTTGATTAAATTCATACTATCCTTTAAAATTTTAAAAAATAAAGGATATAGGAATTAGTATGACCCATCTAAAATGTGAATTATATGACTGATGATGATTCAAAATTCGATCGCATGAGTGCAATCATGTGGTAAGAACATATTCGACATTGATGAATCATGAATTATTATTTATAATTAAGAGCAATTGCAAGTTTAGCTAGTGATGAAGATTATTCTTCACTCGTAAAATAGAAGTTGACATCCCGGTTGTTTCGTGGTTGCAGTGGTCTTGCATTGTTCTTTGCATCCTGCAATAAAGATTATACCATTTCCTTATGAAGCTTGAATTCATTTCAGACAGGTCCAAAGAACGTAACTAGCTACCTACCTAGATTCATTCATTTCGAAATGTATGATACGAAACATATATGTAGGGGCGTGCTCCAATAGGAACCAATTAAAAGTAGGAATTATAGGAACCAAAAACACAGTAACGAAAAAATTTACTGTGTTGGGAGATTCAAAGACACAGTAAAAATAATTTCAGTACTGTATATTTGAATCTCCCAACATAGTAAATATTTTCGTTATTGTGTTTTTGGTTCCTATAGTTCATACGATATTTAGGTTCTCATTTGAGCGACTACCAATATACGTATATATATATATATATTATTCAAATAAAAATCTAAATAACATATGAATCATGCAAATTATTAAAATTTAAGAATTTGATATTTACGAATCTTAATTCATATTTATGAATTTTAGTCGATATTTTTTTAATCTTAATCAAAATAAAAATTAAATTCTTAAATTCTAATAAGTCGCAAGTTTTCAGATATTATTTGAATAGCTACATGTATATATATGTATATATAATATAATAATAATAATAATAATAATAATAATAATTATTATTATTATATATATATCCAAAAGGACCAAAAATGTGCATGTATTAATTGTACTTACGTCGTCGACTGCTGCACGAAGTAATTCAACGTGACGCTTTGAGACCGTCTGTATCTGAGTAAATGGATATCAAGTTTTTAGCATTTATTTTATAAATTATATATATAAATATATATATTGCTAGCTTCTAATTAATTAAAATTAAGAGATGGTTGCTGGCTGACCTCTTTAATGATGATCCAAATGACTCCTTGGGTACATGGAGGAGTGGTGAGGGAGCCCATGTATTTGTAAAACTTTCTGCCATTCATTTGAATGTTCATTGGATTAATCTCTCCCGCGTTTATTTTTGCGTCTTTCTGATCCATCACTGATGCTATTTTGGAAGCCAACTAATTTTTTTCAAAAAATCTACCATTATAAACACATACAAGTGAAAGGTTAAATTTAATAAATACTAAAAGTATTAATTTAATATAATAAATTTATATCTGTATCTGTATCTGTATCGATTATGAAAGAGGTTGGTGCTTGTTATATAGGTAATGGGAGCTTTTGATATGAAATACTAGATCACAACGCATTAAAAATTAAGATTAGAATTAGCGCCATAATAAATGTTACGATAGTAAATAGTAATCATTTTAGTGTGTATTCAAAAATTTACTTTTACTATTTTTATAATAATAATAATACATTTTTGCAAACAAAATACACGAACCGTACGTACCTCAGAAAGAAAACTATCGGGGTGACCAAACCTGTAAAGAACAGCAATAACGGCCACGCTTTCCTTCGAATTATTTGTGTTAGACGTCGTGCTTTGATGTACCATATGCAATTCCAGTGCATACCTGTTCATCATTTAAGCAATAAAACACACACACACACACACAAAAGTACAATAATGTTGCTCCAACATGGTAATTAAATCAATTAGTCCAAATATACGAGCGTGTGTGTGTGTGCAGGGGAGCGATGGAACGACCTTATGCCGTTGATTATGTGCTCAGAAGGAGAGTGCCAATGGACTTGTCGAAGAGCAAACGTAGTGCCGTTTATCAAAACTGAACCAGCATCACCTTCCCATTGAAGCTGTATAAATTACATACATAATATACATACTGAACACCATATATAGCTTTCATATCAAATTATATTGTATGTGCACGTCCATAACGATACTGATGAACATGAAATTACGTAGCATTTAACATATAAGCAATAACTATATGTGCACGTGCGTCCAAATTTGTTATATGTATAATTATGTTGATTTTTACTCCAATTATATACGTACTGTATATGATCTTACCATTATGTCATGTCCTCTGTTGATGAGAGTAGTATTTTGAGGCTTGTAATTCCTTTGTATCCCCATCGACCTCGGGATGATATCAGAGCTTTGATATGGGAGATTGATCGGGGACTGCATTGTGCCGTTTTTACAAGCCGCCCAATCTGGATATAGCTCTCCCCATCTTTCGGGTCCAGTGTCGCTTCCAATTATATAACTAAACTCTCTTTCATCATCATCATCATCTATATATACACAAGGAATTGCATGGTAACCTCCTGCATTAGTCTCTCTTTGATCTATAGTGATAAGGAAAAACCTAGCTACTTTAATTACTGAAGCATTAAGCCCCGTTCAAACCACTCATCAACCTCATATTAACCTTGAGTGATTTATCGACTAAAGGAATTGAACACAAGAAATTAAAACAGAAATATAAGAATAGGTTTAATTAAAAAAAAAATATATATATATATATATATATATATGCTTTGAACATTACCAGTACTTTCTTGAGCTTTGATTGGCATGGAATGCAAGAGAAGAAGCAAAAGGAGAATCAGAAACCTAATTAAGGTGAAAATGGAAGAGTTTCTTTGAGCCATGAACTTCATGTTTTATTTGGAGCTCTCTGTTGTTTGAACATTGGTTGTAGCAAGTTTTAATATTTAAAGTGAGAATGTGTGCGAGAAGTCTCTTTTATTATTAATTTTTTTTCACTTATATATTGAATATATTTTTATATATTTTGGTTTTTTTTTTTTTTTTTTGGGGGGGGGGGTGTAAATTATAATAACATGACTTACTAGTATTTTTTTCTAACTCACGTAATTATGGTTGGTATGATGTGTTTGCCCACCTAAAACACTCCAAAGTCCAAACCACCCTCTTTTTTTTTTTTTTTTTTAATTACATCCATGAGGAAAAAGAGTAAAAAATAACGATTACAACCTAAGAATCATGTTGTTCTCATCACTCTGCAAAGCTTGGTTCAGCTCTGATGGCACCGTCTGCCACCACTTGAATCGAACGTCTGATCGAATAATCAATGCAGCCATGATAGACAATGCAGCCATGCATAATATATATTCGCTCGGGAGAGTTAGCTTTCTGAAATATTTGATACGATTTTTATTAGTGAACGTAGCAATTTAATTTTTTTGTACATTTCTTTATGCGGCTCTAGCATAATTGTTATTTTTTGTACATTTCTTTATTCGCTCGGGAGTTAGCTTTCTGAAATACTTGATACGTTTTTATTAGTCATGCATTTTCGTTGATGGCCATAGCCCAGCCCAAATGCGTTAAACTCTACTGACGCCCTTTTTCCCTTTTTCCATATTTCAGGCCCCAGAGATGGGTTATTTCGGTACGCACTCTCCCGTTTCCATAGCTCCCAATCCAACTACAGTTATTTTTAGGATTTTTCACATTTCAAGCCCTAAAGTTTTTGTAGAGGTTTAAAATGAATGTCAATATTCCAAAAAAAATCAATTTGGATCCTATTGTTTGAAAAATCAATCAATCCAGGGTTTTTTTTTTTTTACGATTTCGTTAGAAATCAAACGGAGGCAGACCCACGTGCAAAGCACGTGAATTTTTCAGGGGCAAATAGGTCATTTGACATTAAGGGATATATCAGACCCCAAAACTTTAGGATCTAAAATGTCAAAAACTCTAATTTTTAATCTTAATAAATATTTACCTTAATGATAATTAGCATAAAAATCATTCCTTAATTAATTTTTATCTTAATTAATTTTTAACGTTAATTAATATTTATCTTAATTAAATTTTAACCTTAATTAATATTTACTTTAATTAATATTTACCTTAATTAAGTTTTAACCTTAATTAAATTATCCCTTAATTAAATCCAACATCACCGCCACCCCTCCGCCACCACCCTCTTAACCGCCAGCCAGCCACCAACAAATACCACCACCACTCCTTAATTTGAATCGCCACCACCTCCCCCTTTACCGCCACCCCCACTACATCGCCACCACCACCCCTTTCTTCTCCCTCGTCATCCCCTTTCTTCCACAAAAACCTC
>JAOWAN010000014.1:6349575-6360096 GCA_028566635.1 Lobelia cardinalis
GGTTGCTGGTATTAGGTAAGTAATTTAGCTTTATCAAGCAAGCGTTCGATAGTAATTTATTTCCTTGTTTTATTGTGAAAGAGCAAGGACAATTTTGGAATTATTTAATTCTCTGTATATAAGGTTTCCTGTATATAGTATTTGCCCAATTTGTCTGAGATAGTCTACGAGGAATCATTGGTTGTTTTCTAAAATTAGTCAGTCGGACGGTAACATTTCACATTTTCAAATAGAAGAGATGGAAAATTATAGCCATTTACTATCCATTTACGATCAAATCATTAATGAATTTGCAATGAGCCGATGATTCAAGACGCGGTGCTAGTGTTAACTAATTGGTGGATCCGATAGCAAATCCGGCTTTGGGAGACGAGAATGTTACCGGGTTTTGGGAGACGAGAACGTCAAGTGGTGCTAGTATGAACTAGTTGACCAATCCATCCGGGTTTTTAGACTGGGATCAGTGTAGATCTAAGTTTTCGACCGATTCGAATTTTTAAACTCGATCAGTGTAAATCTGAGTTTTTGACTCCAATCGTAACACCGACGCAAGCTGAAACCTAAGTATCCAAAATAAAATAAAAAATTAAGAGACTATGAGTAACTATCAGTACTTACTGAGAGGGACAAAGATTGAAAATTGGATGGCAATGCAGTCAAGGCACGGAGTTGGCCAGATATTTCAGGTCAACCAAAGATAAGACAATTCCAACTGTCAAGCCCCAATACATTATCCTGGATAGATTCTACCCACAGCAAAGATCTTGAGCTGAGCAACCAATCTAGCAGAACAATTCACAGACAGTTCTGTTTTCTGGGCGGAACCAAATTTTAACATTGCTCAGCTCATAACAGGCTCTAGCCTGAAAGGCTTGCAGACAATTTGAAACAAACACTTGGAACCCTCGAAAAACAAACAATGACGCAGAAATTGATAAATATTGAAAGATAACGAAGCATAACAAAAACCTGTTATTATAAAAGGAGTATGGAACCGAAATGAAGATGATCTGTACAACCCATGCTTCAAGCATCCTTCAGAATCTTGAACCATAAATGGCATCTTCGTCTATTACACAATACTATATACACAAACACTATTTACGATGTATAGGTGGATTGCGTTGCTTGAGTTCAAACTTTCCACCATTAAAGCATTTTTACACCCTCCTGCACTAGTACCTACAATATACAACAGACACGCCCTTTGTTCCCCATTTACCTCTTTGCTACCAACTTTCTAGCATTTCATACTAGAAAGTTAGTACTAGATAAGTTAACCTAAACATGGTACATCTCAGCCTTTTCACAATGCATATCCCATATCTAATACCTGAGTATCTAAGGGGAGAACTCTATTGTGCAGAGGTTGAAGGAGACTGCAGCCACCCAAGAACAAATTTAACCATCAGTTACCATCATTCCCATCCCATCAACATTTTCCAAACTGCTTCCTCCACCTTGCTTCTTGAGATGGATAAGCCATCCCCTTCATCAAGTAAAACTCTGTAAACTTCCCATTCCCTCCCTCCAATCATATGCCTCGCAATTTCAGCCTGCAAAGTTCAACTACACACTTAGAGAGGGGACACTATGGCTTCAGAACATGAGAAAAATTAGAAAGATAGGAATGGAAAGAGCAGTGAAACTCATAAAGCATTAGGCTAATGCATTTGGGGTTTGATGTTTACCCCAATTTTACAATCTAGGGTCGAAGGTAGCAAATTTTCAAATCCGGGTCCATTTTTCCATTTTTGTCTTAAACGGGGTTAAGATGGGTGGGTTTTAACTCTCAGTATGGAAATGGTCATCTGTCTCGCACCAAGTCATTTTCAAAAGGAAAGTGTAATCATAACTAAGGTGCCTCCCAAAGAAGTGTATTCTGTATCGTTGAATAGGAAGTTTGTTTTTCTGTTTTCTCGGTTTTTTTTTTTCCTTCTAAAAGGAAAAAGAGACAGCACTCTCAAATTTTATTAGTAAAATGCCCTGAAATTGAAAAATGCAAGGCACATATGGAACTTCCATCCAAGAAGTTCACGCTGCCTATAAAACAGACATAAAATACATAAAACAGACCAATGATGAAATGAAAATCACTGGATTTTGTACATATAGTTGAGAGAATACCAAGAAGATGCCAGTGTTGAGCATCTTGAGCGCTAGGGTAATATCATAAAACACAAGCGGCCTGCCCTTGCCAGATAACTCCACTGGGTTTGCAACTAGCAGCTCTATGTCAGGACCTCGGCTCATCAAAGCTACTCTGAGAGGCCTAACTAATTCCATCCTTAGACGAGAACATAAGGCACTCTGTTTGCTAGGGTCAACTATCTTCTTCCCATCAACTTGCACGATAAATAAGTCAATCTCACAATCTGTTTTCCCTTTTGTCATGAATCGACCATAAGAAATCTGAATATTGTAATCCTTCAAAGTTCTCATTATATCATAAAGGAGACCTTTGTGGTCTTGGCAAACGATTTGTACAAGGGTGTGAGCAGGGCTGAGGGAGTTATCTATTGAGACGGAAACACCATTTGCAGGGAGGGAACCACTCTGACTCTCATGGAGCATCTCTAAGTTGAAGGTGTCTTCTGCAATTGCAGGAGACAGAAATGGCGGGCCCTGCGAACATGCAGTAATTTGAGGACCAACCATTTCTATATCACAGCTTATCATTGCAACCCCTAATACTGCTCTTAAATGATCGTATGTATCCTCCTGCCTCTTCTTTGTATGTAGAAGTTCCCTGATTAAAAAATAAAATGTATAAATGTCATAAGCAACAAGAAATAATCATGTCATAACCCTTAAGGTGTGAGTGACCCACTAGGAGACTTGGGACTTCACCACGTTACGAGGTATGTGGGTGTTTTCAAGGACCAAAAAAATCATAAAACAAAGTCAAGATTTAAAACCTTGTGTCAGTGAGGAAGAACAAGTCCATCACCCTTCCATCAGGGGTTGTCGAAACCTTGACTCTCTTTATAACAAGCTCAAGCTCACAAAGGACCTGCGTCACATCTGCCAGATAAAATTTTCCAATTGAGTAAGTTCAAGCTGACAACGGAACCTCTTCCATCATCCATAAAGTCAATGCATGCATCAATGGTGATGAATTTTAGATACATCCACCAGAATGAGCTACGCATTCATGTAATTTCCCTTCGATATGTATGAATCAGCTACAATGTAATGGATGACAAGGGAAATGGGATTACAGGCAAAACATATAGAAAGTGAAGAGGGAGAGAGATCAGATTCAAGACTCCCAAAGCAGCATGTTAATCATCAAATTGGGATGTGTACAGAAAGAACCTAGTTAAAGCATGAGGTTGAATATATACCATGTAAAAGACCTCTACGGTCATGACAACAGAACTTCAAAAGAAACACATCTGGAGGCTTGGGTGGTTGCAACTCAGGTCGATAAAGCATGAGAGCGGAGGCAGAACAAGAAGGGGAAGCTTCTAATAATCTCTTCTTCAATAAACCCCATCTTGTACTCGGTCTGCCCACAACCCAAAACACTAGGTAACACCATTTCCCATCTGTAGATACATCTGTGTACAAAACAATCAAACACACAAATGAGCAGAAATTTGAAAATCAACAAGACTATTCCTCAATACTTGACATATCAGTGGTGACACTCTTACTGAGCATAATCATCATTGAAACAAAATAAACTCCACATACCCATGTGTGTGTGACATAGGGAACAATATACCCACCAATACAATCAGAAACCTTACCAAAATTAGAGATAACCAACAAAAACCTCAAAAGTTTAGATGAATCCAGTTACCAATCTCACAAAATTCAAGAACCCACAAATAATTATAAGATGAGGAATTCCTATAGTGAGTAACATATGTATTTGCGTGTGTATCCATTAACACAATCATAATTCATACCATAAATTACAAAACAAACCACAAAACAACAAAGAAAAATCAAATCTTTAGTTGCAACCAAGAACCAAAATTGAAAATATCACATACCCACCCAGCATAACATGCAAACATTAAAAGGGTAATTATTTAAATTATACACACACTTATGACATACCTCCCCTAACAATGCTCAAACCAAAGAACAAGATGACGCGGCAAAGATCACAACCCAGACCAGTCTTATCTGGACAATTCACTGTAACTACGTAGGGCTCCCCTTCCTTCTCCGACGGCCTGATTATCACTACGTCGTCGTGCAGTATACCCATCCCCTCTTCTTTCTTCTTCTTCTTCCTCCTCCTCAATTTTCAAAAAAGAAAAAAAACACACACACACACACACACAGAGGGAAACTCCAACTGGGTCTTCGACTGATGAGTCTTTCTTTGAGTTTTGTGCAAAAAAACAGTACACTTTGAAACGGAAGAATTGAATTGAATTACCAAACAGATTTTCTTACCTGTATTTCTGGTTATATAGTACTGTAAAGCACTACAGAAGTCACAAACATGTGGACACTGAGAGAGAGTTTTTTTCTTTTTTCATTTTTTTTTTAACTAGCTCTACAATGTTATTTTTTATTTTAATTACAGTGGAGTTTAATTTTTAAAAGAATTACAGAGTCAATATATAGCAGTAAATGATAAAAAAAAATATTAACTCGAGTTTGATTGGGAAATAATCCTCATTTTTTTGGTATGTAAAAAAGATAAAAGTAAAACACTCATACTACAAACGTTGCAGTACGATGTTATAAAATTTAATATTTGATTAAGGAAATTTAATATATTTTTTGAACCTCGTTTTTCTAATTTATAAAAATATACAATAAAAATATAGGAAATAATGGGTATTACATTATTATATATTACAATCAATATATAATGCTTCAACATAGATTTCTGATATTTAAAAAAAATTGATAATGTTTTTGTACGAATAATTTAATTTATTTGTTCCATTCCTAAACGAGTATTTTGTTTAATTTTTATGATTTAATTATTATAATTATTAAAATAACTATTTATTATACTTCTATAAATTTTTAGATTTTAATTTTTTTTTAATATCAAGTCAAATCTTAATAACATTTCTATAACTTCATAAATAAGTGTATTTAATTAATATATATTAATCAACCTTTAAGAAAATAATAAAATTAAAAATAACACAATACTCTTTTACGAGTAAGTATTTTGATATTTAAAAAAATATTCAGAATTTTTGAAAAAGAAAACACTTTTTTTTAAAAAAAAAAAGTAAGAAAAACCGGAGTACAAAAGGAGAGTAAATGCAAAAGATTTGTATATATATATATATATATATATATATATATATGAAAATGATTAAATACAAACCATAAATATCGTACAAACGTACGAACTGTTGTATCTTAGTATTTTTTTGTTGTATATTCGTTAATTTTGTTGTATCTTAATTTTTTTATTATATCTTAATAAAATTCTGTTGTATGTTATTACATTTTTAATGTATCTTCGCACCTTAGTTAGTTTGTTGTATATTTACGAATATGTTGTATCTTAGTATATTTTTGTTGTATCTTAGTTTATTTTCTTAAAAAATTTGTTGTGTTGGATCTTTATTTTATAAAATACAAATATTTAACTAACATACAATAAGATACAACCGATTCGTATGATTTGTACGAAAAAATGATTTGTCGTGGAATAAGCCCATACGTGAGTGTGATGAAGAGAAAGTGGAAGGTGGGAGGTAGACGGATATAGCTTGGGGTGGGTAACACTTGTGAGTCACTCGTGGTGTTTGTTGGTGGAGGAATGGGGTTTACGTTGTTTGTTGACTCGCGTGTCCAAACATGTGTCATTTTCTTGTGATGATTATTTCGTAATTTAGAGTTTGATTAAAAGTTTAATTTATTATATTTTTTAATTTTATTTTAAAATTCTTAATGTGAATATTAAGAAAATTAAAAAATAATAGAACCTATCAAAAAATTAAAAATCAAATACCATATAAAATCAGACTTATTATTCAAACATAAGTTCTAATAGTCTCAGACCATCACGTGTTATACATATATTTATATTGATATTTCAATAATAACATCTACTTAAAATATATATATAACCTTTTTATTATTAAATAAAAATAGTTATATTTCTTTCCGGATTTATGACATTTTAACTCTTAACATTTTCGTAAACTCGTAAAATAGGCCTTCTGATTTCAGTATTCGCCGTTTAAACTCTAACGTTACATTTTAGTTGCAAAATGCACAATTTCACACGATTTCTATCAATTTTCAATGGGAGGTGGGCTCACGTGTAAAATACACGAGTTTCTAAAGGTTATTTAGTATTTTTCGTGATAAGTATAATTTATCAAAAAAGATAAAAAATGAAAAATATCTCTTCCAAAAAAAAAAAGGACGTAAAACTCCAACCCCTCCGCCCTTTCCCCACACACAACCCGCCCCCTTCATTCCTACGGTAGCAAAACTCCACCGATCAGGCTATCAGATCTAAACCCACAAAACTCTGTTACAACCTCTGCAAATGAACTTTCAATAGCTGAAAACAGGATCTGCAAAACAAAATGACAACATAAAAACAGATAACAAAGATTTTGAACATAAAAAGTGTACGATGTATGTATAATTTTTTGTTTAATTTTTGAGATGTTTTAATAATTAAAATAAAATTTAAACTTTAGATAAATAAAAAACTATGTAAGTAATAAGAGAAAAGAAAATCAAAAAACTATAAAAAAAAATCAGAAAATCAAACAATAATCCTATTTCTGTCGGTATGATATGGAGTAATAATAAACCTTAATGTGAGATTTATCCATTATACCATTTACGGATAACTTGGAACAATAGGCCATAATATGGCAATAATTTGACTACAATATAATTTTGTTTACTTTTCGGCATATTATAAGGATAGAAATAATGCAAATATGTCAATTAAATAATTTTATAAGAGCAATGCAACAGTCATAAAAGAATTACGAAAAAAAATATATAAAAAATTATGTGAAATATTTTTATTGGTGTAATTTTTTTTTTTAGCGATAGATTTTACAAATTTTTTGATCAAATTATATTAAGTCAACAACGCTTTTGTATATTTTTTATATATTTTTTTTTGTGACTATAAAATTATTCTTTTTATAAAATTTAAATTGTGGACCTCTCAAATTTCGAATAAATATTTTTTGGCGCAGAAGGTACTCCGTCAATCTCAGTTAAAAATTATGCAATTTACATGTTATACTCTTTTCTATAAAGCTCGTGTTTATTTTTTATAATAAGGAGTTGTTAAATAAAATAAAATTTTAAAAAATAATTCTCTCTTAAAATGGGGCATTTAACTAATCTTCGTACAATGGGATCCGCCAATCTAGCCGCCATCACGTGTCTCATGCACTGGATAGGGTCTTTGTCACGTGCCTAGCTCGACGGAACTTCCCAGGCAGAACCCATTTATGAATTTAAGGTTGTCCCGTCCACATTACTCCCTCCGTTTCACAACGATAGTTCTTTTAAAAGTTAAAATTTATTTTAAAATAATTATCTTTTTAAGATTTTTAGATTTTTTTAACACTTACTTTCCTAAATTACTCTCCTTTTTTTTCGACTATCAATGATCATTAATTACACTCCTCTCTTTTATCATTAATAAAAAGTGATTATTTAATGAGGACAAATTTGATAACCTACATTATTTCTTAATTTATGTGCAAAAATTTAAAAAGACTAATATTATGAAAAGGAGGGAATAGTTTAGAGTGCGGCATGCCCCATGGACATATGTCACCCTCGCCAAGAGAATGGTGAATAGGGCTAAACCCAATTGTATGTAGGGTTTATTTGCTCACAAAATAAAATTGATTCTATTACTAACGAAAGTAGTTTAAGGGTTAAGAGTCAAACCTAATCATTAACTTTTTGACTGACTTTTAAAATATATACTATTTATTTTCTTCACATTATTTCAGAATAGGGTCGATAAAAAACTCCCGAAATTAAAGTTCAACCTATTTTTTCTTTTTATAATGCAGGATGCATGTTAAAATTTTGAATTATACGAGTGTTTTTCACCTCTCATAATTTTCATATCATTCTCTTAAACTATTTTATCCGATATTAAAACTGCTTAACAATATAATTTTAAAAGACACAAAGAAAATTTTGATCTAAATTATTGTATTTGTAATTCAAATAAAAATGTCTTTATCTTTAAAATTATTTGAGTTTATATCGATCATGTTGTTTAGATCCAAAATTTGAATCCTGAACGGTATCGGATAAAAAAAATTCATTGATTAGAAGTGTGCTCGCCGGCCGACCAAAAGAATTCAATAAAAATCACTCAAAACAGTGTCTTGCCAAAGGTCTGAATTAGGTATGAAAAATTGGTTGGAAATTTCTTTTGGGGCCATGCTCTTGAGTTTCTTGGAGTTTTTTTTTTTTTTAATATATATATATATATATATATATATATATATTTATATTTATATAGGTTTGTTGCATGTAGTTAAGTTTCTAGGCTAAATGGTAGGTTAGTCAATATTTAATAATTAAAACCCAACTCAGGGGCATATAGGTCATTGGAATTTCAATTTCAAGGATATAACAGTCTCTTTGTTTGTTGATTGAGATCAAATTGGGCAGGTCCGTTGAAATTGGTAGTTTATGGAGGTTTATTACTTTCGGAAAAAATAGGAGAAGGATGATCAAAAACTTGTTTTAAAAGGTGGAATCCTTAACACCTGACATCCCTTCTAGGCTATTCCAAGCCTTAAGAAGAAAGTAAATCACGATGATTCAGAATTCGACAAGGAGAGTGTGACCAAAAACTCATAATACGACGGAGGGTTTACTTTAACTTGTCCAAAATATAGCCCGAGATTTAAAATATCTTTCTATTTTTTCATTAAAAAATTAATCTAAAAACTTTGTCGATGAAATGATGAAAAATGATTCATATTACCGATCTCATGCATGTATTAGAGACGAAAGACTATGGGTGTGTTCACCCATTTAGTTTTTCAAACATTGTTTGAAAAACAAAACAAAAATACAATAGTTTTTGAAACACAAGTTTTCTCTCTCTACCTATTATTTTTACATACCCCTATATCACCTTTATATTCTATCAAACATCACATCAAATTATAACTATCACTCTTTCTCTCTTTCTCTTTCCATCACTATCATGTAATTTTTTAAAATTTAAAGGGCAAAATTGTAAAACTCTTACAAAACCAAAACTAACACAAAACAAACACAAAATACAAACAAAAACAAAACATATTAAAAAACTCCACGTCCAAACGCTTGTTGTTGTTGTTTTTGTTGTTATTATTATATTATTATTGTTGTTGGTGGTGGTGATGTTGGTGTTACTGTTGTTGTTGTTATTGTTGTATCAATATACTAAAATATACATTATTATTCAGCATAAATTCATTATATATAGCTTCAATTTTGGATTTTAAAATATTAACTTCTCACGAAAAAGGAGAAGAAAAGGAAGAAAAACATGAATAGGCAATAATATATTGCTTGCTAGTTTAGCGTTTTCTCTTTCCTAAAGTCTTCCATTTTAAATGTGACAATGGGATTGATATCATAGTGCATTGAAGAAGACATATAATATTATAAAATATTATTCATTAACTATGTCAATATAATAGGGCTACTATAGTCTTAATTGTAATTAGATTAATGTGGATCTTGAAAATCTTGGAGATTCATCGTGATGGCAAGCTAAAATATCCCAAATAAATAAATTTAAATCAATGTGACGCAAGTAATATGTCACTAAAGTGGTAAAGAAAGACCTCATTGTGAGGTAAGGTAATTTGTACAACATCTTCTTGAACCTTATACTTTTTACCCTCATATATTTACAAATTTCCGTTACCTACAAACATTTACCACCTCCATCTCAAAAAAGTCCTCTCTTTTTTTTTTTATTTTTTTTATCACAAATTTAATTTTACCTAAATATTATTACAAAAATTCTTAATAACTTTCTCATAGTATTTTACTGATTGAAGTTTTAAAAAAACTAAAACATAATATATCTATATTAAATAGATATAAAATTAAAATTTACTTATCAAAAATAATTGAAATGAAAATTTTTTTTTGAAACCGATAAGTATTTAGTTTAAAATAATCGAGCTACGTAAATTGCATAAATCAATGATAAATTTTACTCTGTGCATTGAAGCAGAGGTAGCTGATCAATCTTATTCCGATCCTCTGGTGAACATTGGAGCTAGAATTCTTTTGAAGAAGGGATGAAATTGTACGAAATTTGGCCCCTATTATTTTTTTTTTTTTTTTTTTTTTTGGGATCGGACATGGGTGTAGCAATATGTCAGCCCCACTACTATAGTAATCGGCAAAACACCTTTTTTGGTCTCTAACCTATTAAGTTTTTGTCGAGTTAGTTTCTCTTTATTTTCTTGCCTTGATTTCATACTCAACCTATTAAACGAAACCTAATTTGGTCCCTATGATGACTTATTTTGTGAAAACAGTATGGTGTTTAGTATGTATAGAATG
>JAOWAN010000014.1:6360196-6376904 GCA_028566635.1 Lobelia cardinalis
GCCCAGGGCTCTTAACCCTTAGGTCACTCCCGCTTGTAACAGAGTCAATTCCACCTTGCGGGGAATCGAACCCTGCAGTCTAAGTTGTTAGGTAAAAGAGAAAATCATACCACAAGTTGTGCCTTAATTTCTTCACTTGTGAGCAACGGGTTTCCGGCATCATCTTTAAGCTTGATGAGAACATCTAGCAAGTCCTTCTCTTCGGTCTTGGCACCATTAGCCCATTGACGAATTCTTTCATCAACCTCAGGATTTTGGTACTTCCTGATGCTCGCATTTGCTGTCTCAATGATTTTTACATGATCGTCAAAATCAAAAATGCGTCCAAAAACTGAGCTTATTTTTCTAAGGAAGAGAGAAATAGTTCTCAAAATCGGTATATAATCACTGATGGAAAATGCATAAAGATAACTTAGGGTTGTGAAAAGTGCGGCGACATGCTCTTCTTCCTCGGGGCCAGGTCCACCATCTTCAGCCCCCTTTCCAAAAAATCTCCTACCGAAGATCATTCTTCGGATCACGTTGCCACAATAATGTTGCGCGGCAATTCTAACGTTCACAACTCCTCCGGTGAATCCACATTGGTTGAATACGTAACGGATCAAATGATCGGCCTCTTGGACACGTTTGCTCTCGAGCCATTTGTGTCTAGCAGTGGAAAGAACTTCGGTAGCGAGAACTCTCCTCATTTTTTTCCATTGGTCACCTAAGGGGCTAAGGGCAGCAGTTAAGAAACCCCCACTAGTGACAAATGCCGAGATGCAAATTGGCCTGGAGAGGAAATTTGCATCTTGGTTTTTGAGAAACTCTCGCGCTATCTCTGGCGAGCTGACAACAATGACATGCACACCACAGAAGTGGAGACACATTATTTCGAGGTTGAGTTCATCCATGAGCCGATGAACCCATCGAAAAACGGGCTTATTAAAGAGCATGGTTAAGAGAGAACCAACCACAGGCCATGGTTTCGGCCCCGGAGGGAGCTGAGGTTTAGCGAATGGTTGCTCACGGTAGATGTTCTTTGCTACGAGGTATAGAATGGAGCCAGCTAGGAGTACCGTAAACAATGAAACTAGAGAGACAAATAGAGGTGAGAAAATGAGAGCCATTTTTTGCGGTTCTAACAAGAGGACTAAGAGAGGCGTTAATGCAGACCAAGATGCTCAAAAAATCAATATTGCTAGCAACTTTGCAGTTGTGGTTTTTGTAGGAAAACCAAGAAAGAGAGTAAGGGATAAGGACAGAGGTGTTGCCCATACAAGAATTTCCCTAAGAGGCCTTAATTAGTTACAGATAGAGACGAGTTGCATTAACTCTAAGGTTGTGTTCTACTGGGTGAATTTTTGATTTTTGATTTTTCTCTCTCATTGGTCCCACATTTTTTCTCTCTATTTTTCTCTTACTTTTTACTTCAATCATTACAAAATATCAAAAACCAAATCAATAAATCACTCATCCAAACGCAATATAAATAAACTCCAAAAATATACTTTTTGTTTTATTTATTGTAATTACACCCCTCGCGATCGAAAATATAACTTCTTTTTAGAGGAAAAAATTAGATAAAATCTAATATGTAATGAATAATAAAAAGTGAGGTATTTTAGGGGACAATTATCAAGATTAAATTTTGTAATTTATTTTTTGATTTTTTTCGATTAAAGTAGGGTGCGCTGTTTTTACAAACTTTAATTTTACTAAGTTTACACTTTTATTTTATCTTTTAAAAATATCCTTTATACAATTATTATAATATTTTTACTAATAAATTTTATATATTAACACTCAAGATAGGTTAAATGCACCCTCCTTTTAACCTAAAGTATATTAAATACATACTTCTATTCCCCCAATTTAGTTCCCCTGCTACCATCGTTTTACATCGAAATAGCAGCGACCCAGAGGAACCGCAAAAAATAGAAATCAAGAACTTGTAGAATCAACATAGCTATTATATATGGTTCCATTTCCATTTAACAACACCGATGATCCGTGATTAAAATAACTGGCAAGGGTTCTTATATCAAGACTATATCTGCTCTTACACCATTTACATCTCCGGTGAGCCCCATTTTCTTCCCTATTCCATCACCTCCTCTAAATATAAGCATGGGGTATATTTCTAGCAAGGTAGCAAATGTAAGATCAACCGATTCACTAGGGCTAAATTCACCTGCTGATGTGATTTCTAGCCCAAGTGTACAATTCAATTACTCCATGGAGCAATTCAAGTTTGAGGATCACTATGGTGGAAAATATTTCAAATTTGTCAGACAAACAGTTTCAGACAATACAAAGAGATCTATGTGCCTAGGAGTGTGTATTTAATTTTTTTAGATTAAGAGGAGTGTGAACATATAATATTATTAATAAAGGTATTATAGTACTTATATCAAAAATATTTTTAAAAAATAGAAAAAAAATATACGCTTATTAAAACTGAAGTGTGCAAATAAGAGCACCCTTAAAATATTATCATTTGTCAATCAGCAACCTAATTTATTTATTTTATTTTTTGTAGCATGGCACAGAAAGGGAAATAAATCTAAAACACAATATACATATAAACTCGTATCGAGAACTTGATAGGATATAGTAAAATTCTTGGCTTAAACATTACAAAATTGATAAATAGCTTCACTAATATTTGGTATAAGCTTATGAATTCAAATTTTTTGTCCCATTTTGAGTATCACTCTTTATGTTACTACGCACATATTGATTTGGTGGCACCCGATAAACCTATTGGCTGTTTTATGGAAAGTTTTTAAATTAGAACATCTAAATCCAACGTTAATTTTTGGTATAGCGCACCGGTTTAAATAATGAAGTTGGCGAGCGTTCGTTATATCTATTAAAAATTGACCTCCAACTATTTCAAACTTAATTAATTCATCTCGTACATATTGTTTCTTCTTCTTTGAAAGAATACTTTTTATTTAAGTTTTTTTAATTAAAAAGTGAACATAAAATCTCATTGTCACTACAAATTTATGATGCAGAAAAACACTCCAGTAATATTAGATTTGGAACTTTTCTTATTGGACAATATAATTTATGGCACTTGTAATAAGAAAAAAAATAATAAGTTCATAAATGGTCCCTGTTCTTTTTCATTTTTTATAAATAGTTCCCTTTTTTAACAAATTAATATCAGATAAAATGTGAACGAATCTGATTGTTAATGGACGGTCAATTTTAAGATCGAGTCACGTGACTACTTCCTTAATTTCTATAAAAAGCTATATTAAAAAAAAAAATTATTATTCATTTTTGGATGATAGGATAACAATTAACAAAGTTAGTTGAGTGGGATGATGGAAGTAATATATCACGCATTTTAGCCTCTAAAGTTGAGAATTTAGCCTCTAAAATTCAGAATTTCATTATAAAATTGGCGTCATCAATTATAGTTAAGTTAGTATAACTATAAATTTTTTGTTGTATTTGTCTTCAGAGATTTTACGGGAGATGACTTCCTTCGGGAACAACCACCGTCGACCGCCCACAAGCAACCACCAAAAAACTTGCAAGCATGGGAGATATAGAAAATCATGATCATGGGGTGAGGGAGGAGCTGTAGTGGGGAAACACCCCTTGGGAGACATGGGGGGGCAGCCATATTACATCGGGAGAGAGTCAATTGCAGTCGATCCAACACCAAAGTACAACCCAGCCTACACACTCCTTCCTAGCCATGCACCACCGCCTACATTCCCCGACCCCCGCCTATCTGTGACTGTGAGGTAGCTACCACTGTAAATGGATCTTTAATGGATGGGATATATCGAATCCAAATTTGTTTTACTAAATGGAAGATGGATTCAATAATAATAACAATAATACTCGGTTTCAAGAGCAAGAGACCCAGATTTATAGCACTTGCTTTTTCTCTTCGACTTTAGTACACCAAAGATCAATATATATTATATACTCTAGGAATCAAACCGGTTACACAGTCCGGCACAAATCAAATACAGTGTATAATATGATGTCAGAATTTCACGGATTCTGGTCAACAGACATGCGAAGTTCCCTGTGCTTCGTAAGTTAATATTTGAATCTAGTGGTCACCTTTGCAGGGAGTGTTGGTGCAGCGACAAACAGGTCTACCAGAGGCTTCCCAGCCATTATAACCACGTTCAAGTACCATAATATTCTTTATTCCAGCATCTTCTTTCACTTCCTCAAGATAATCTGCAAGTCGACGTGCGCACTTGGGGCCACGAACCTGCCACCAAGGAAAAACCGTGAGTGAGAAAGAATGCAATTCCACCTGATCAAAATATGCTGGATAGAGCAATTTCCCGCAAACAACTTCCAGAATCTGCAGATGCTTATTAGTTCCTGCTAATTGTGAACGACAGAAAAGCATGGTCCCCAGTTTCACTATGATCCCTAGTCTTGCTCAAGAACAATGGGTGTGTTCTTGTGCCTGATTTTCCAACATGATTTTTGATTTTTAACTTTTCTCTCTCATTGGCCCCACACTTTTTCTCTCTATCTCTCTCTTACTTTTTACTTTAATCATTACAAAAATCCAAAACCAAATCAATAAAATCACTCACAAGAACACACCTTTAAGTTTCACAAAAGAAAACAAAACTGGACCTCATATATAGTCATCGATCACCCTATGTTTCATTGACCATTTATGATGCGATTATGGTACCGCTAAAGGTGATTATACATATGTTCCACTAATATTGCTTGCCCATCCAGTTTCTTAGTTTCCACAAAAAGCACAAAATCAAACTCATTTTGGGAGGGAGGGAATAAACTATCTCAAACCCAGCATTGAAAATGAAAAGGAAAGTGAAAGCTTTCAATAACGTAACTTTGACTAATGATAAAAAGTAAAGGGGCATAGAAATTGGATAGTATCCACAGACATTAGGGATGAAAAGGGAGCTTCTTTTTTTAACATAGCCCGATGCAGGAGCTGCTCGAGAAGATTGCCCCATCTCACCTTATTCATCCCAGAAGCTCAAATATGAACAAACACTTGTAAGTGAATTATTGGTGGAGCAACATGGAGAGTGGAAAAGTCAAAACTAGAGCCAAAGTGGTGACATGTCAGCAGATCAATGATGAGAGTCAAAGGCCATGAAGTATGCTTCTCATTTTACTGAGTGTCTGAATCTGTGTGGGGATGGGAAGCATAAGCAGGATCCTAGCTGGTGCGAAAGTGCAAGGGACACAGAATAGCTCAACACTCGAGCGAGTCATCGAAAATTAGCTCATTTCTCTACTCATTAATATGCTGTGTAAGCTTTAGAAAAACTTGCCCAGCAGTAATTTTGATGGTGTTCTTTATGGTTTTCAAAGCAAAGGACGTCAGAGATTTGGCAAGTGTTCAAACTATTTCAAACTGATATTCCGATTAGTTCAAGACCCCAGAGCGCATAGGAAAAGTTTTGAACAGAACAGTATCATCCCATTACTCGGGGGCAGTAATTTTTCCAAGTCTCTATGTAGAAGTAACAGAGTTACTGATCATTTTCTTTACATATTTTGAAAGGAAAACAAACAGATCATTCTCAAAGTGCTATATTCATCTCATTGCAAGCAGTCTTAGGTATTATGAGCAACCCGTGTGGATTATGAGGCAGTGCATTACCTAAGTTGTCAAGAAGTCAACATGAAAAATGTTCTTTCATGACATCAAGTTGTAGACGAAATTTTATTTTATTTTTTCTATGGGAACTTTCTCTCTCACTGGATCCAACTATTTCGATCGGTCAGGTATAATGGAAATCACCAACTTTAAACTTTAACTTCTTAACATTTGGAAGGGTGGCAAGACTGCTCCAGTAAGAGAAATTTTACGTCAACATGATGAATGTTCATTCATGAGTTCCCATAACTGCATAATTAATTTAAAAGTTGGGTTCTAAGGGTGCGATCGCATAGTTATTTCATGATCGAGTTCATTCATTCTCATCATGAGGATGAAAATTATCCCCCCAAAACTGCTATGGCCACATTGCATGGGAACACTCATAATTAGTTAATAACTGAAATATATTGGATGGAACAATGACTGAAGGAGAGAAAGTGAGTCACCTCATTTAGAATACCTTCATGCTTTTGGGTTCATAAGGTAAGCAAATTAAGGTTAGTCTCAACCTTTATGCTCTTTGGCTGAATGAAGCAGATTTAACAAGAAAATAGGCTATGTCAACTAGTTTATTTGCTGCATAGAACGTTGATCCAGGTAAAACATATTACACTAACTCTTTTATTGCCAAAAAACACAATTCCCCCTCATAATCTAATGGCAGGCACAGTAATACATATACATATGTCTTCTCGTGATATGCACAAGATAAAAACCAAAATCAATCAGGCAAAACCCCCACAACAATTGGTTAATTATATCTTCAAACCACTAAATATATAAGAAAAAAAAAAACTATAAGCAGATCCAGCAAACATATACCAGTGCAAAATCACGAAAAATTAAGCAATCACATCCAACAAACAAACAAGACCCAAAATTAATCAGATTATTAAACAATCAAAACCCAAGTCCCCTATAAACATACAACTCCCCCAACCCCAAAAAAAAGAAAAAATGAAAAAACAAAAATCAGTTAATCAAACATGCAGCCCAACAACCCAATCCATCAATAATGATAGGTATCATACGCACAGAGGAAAAGAAAAGTGGGGGGATCCCAATTGATGTGTCGCCATGCGATTACTCATTAGTTAGTTGTGGGAGCTCCCAAGTGATTTCATGCCTCACCACCATATGACAATAGTTTGAAGCCAGAGTTGGGGCATTTGAGCATCCCTAGCACCACTCATCATACGCTTAAGCTATCAATCAAAACAAATATACAAAATCCCAAATCACTATTAAGGAATCAACCAATCTTACCCGAGCGTGGACCGGTTGGGGAACGAACTTAGAAGACGCTATTTGGTATATTACACTGGACATTGGGGGTCAGATCCTTCAGAATACATAGTTCAAACAAAATACATTCAACTGGTAAGCGGAACACTCGTAGGAAGCTCACACACGAAAACACCTACATTTGTAATAAAAAATTTAAAATGTTGAGTACCTTGTGATTTACTTGACAAAAACCAAGGGTGCAAAAGTAGTGACACGCTAAAACTTCTCAGAAAGCCGACTTTTTCATATGGCCTCTCTTTGGGTGTAAGTGACGGGGCGCTTTTCGAGGGTTCCTATTTCTTTAGTACAGATAAATTGGGCTGCTTTGCCTTCGCAATTTTTAAATCTTGTTTGTAGTCTTATAGTCTAGCATTGCTGTCTTCTTGATGGATACTCATCCATCCTTTAGTATTTCTTTCTGTATATTCCATCATTTGAAATAATATGAATTTCTTATTTAACTTCGCTGAAACACTCACATATTTTAGTATTCAAAGCCAGATTCTCTTTCTTCACACATTAATTATCCTTGGTTCCTTGATGGAACGCCCAGTTTTACGTTCCAGAAGAAAAACGGATAGTGTATTGGTGGGAAGTGGAACATATACGAAATACATGAGGGGTGAAGTGAATTATGGTAATATGGGAATCAATCAAAACCTCGAGAAACAAACAGGCAAGGCGCAAAATCAATTAGTTCATAAAGCAATCAAACCCGAAAAAAAAAAACATGTAAAACCCCCAATCAGTCTCCACTCTCAACGAACAGGTAAAACCCCAAATCAATAAGTAAACAGTAGGTATCCAAAAGAACAATAATAACAATAGCAACAACAACAATAATTAATTCCAACTTTCTCTCCCAATATGGGTTAAGGGCTCCCATATAAGTCATTTGATGTTCAACCAATCACAAAACATAAATTGGGGGGCCAAAGTTGGAAAAAAATTGGTATCCCTAGCATCACTCATCAATCGTCTGGGCAATCAAACCCAAGATATAAATACTTCCGCTATCCCAAAGGGATCTACTCATTTTGACTATTTTTGGTCAACTTAATTAAAGTTTAAACAAATGTATACACAAAGTTAGTTGTTCTTGTGAATTTATAAAAATTATCGGCAATTCAATTAATATTCTTACAACATTTTAGAATCTAAAACATAGTAGATATGTATACCAAATGAAAATTTGAGATCCTCTTATCTATAAGGAGGAAATAGGAAGATTTCCTTTGGGACGGATGGCATATATAGATAATCAGTCGAGCAATTAACAGGCCAAACATAAACCCCACATTCAACCAATTAATAATCTCAATCAAACCAATCAATGCTTAAAACAAAAATTCAATAACTTATTTAGCTAACCAAACCAAATCCAACAAACAAAAAAAGTGAACTAAAAACAACAAGAAGGGAATCAAACCTGGCTGAGGGCACAGTGAAAAACAAGGGTGTCTTTCCCTTTGACTTCCTGCACAAGATTGGGAATTTTCTCCTGGAACGTGTCGCTTGCAAAGTGGAGAGAACCCGCAATATGGCCATCGTAGCCTCTCTCATCATCCCTACAAATCAAGAACCCAATTAGCCACACACACACACAAAAAAAACAAAGATAGAAAAATTCCAAAGATTTTTTGTTGGGTGTGGGTAAAATTGATAGTAGAACCTGACATCTACAACGGCTATGTTGGGGAGACGTTTGAGAGAGAGAAGCTGAGAGCTGGTTACATATGAGATGCTCATTGCCATATTTCTTTTCATTCAACTCTTGGCTTCCAAGACTCTTGTGTTTCTTCCCTGATAGGCTGATATAGTGATTATAGGAAAAGATTGCAATGGTTACCCTCCTAAATTCATCTAATGTTTGACCAAAATTTTATATTTTCCCCTGCAGTTCCAAAACTATTTGGTGCACCCATCCTTTTCTCTATGTGGTTCCAAAAATATCAAATTAGAACACTAACCCAAATCAGATATTTTTATTTGGATTCGGCTCCTTTTCACTATCTTTCAAATTCTACTCAATGTACATTTAAACATTGAACATGTATAATCAATTGAGCTAATTATCCTAAGTAATTAAGGAATGTGAGATCTTAAAAAATATTTTTAATCAACACATTAATCTTAGTTGATTATTTGATGTAATTAGATTAATTGATTATACACGTCTTCCATCTAAGTGTATATTGAATGGAATTAAAGAAAAGTGTAATGAAGATGGAGTCAAATCAATTTCATCCAATCAATTTTTTTTTATCAATTTTCTTTTTCTCATTGATCTCACTTACTTTTTTCTCTCTCTTTTTTATTTTAATCCACAAATAATTCAACACTTATGACAAAAAGTTATCCATTCGTCACCTAATTAAATGATACAAGTAGTATTTTGTTTTTTGGTAAAGGATTTTTATGACATATTTCAAAACAATTGGACTAACATGCGACGACTTAGATGCTATCTCCAATTCGAAGTGCAATGTACATCACGTGTAATATGCATTTATTTAAATACGATTAGGAGTGGAAATCGAAAAAAATTTATTGAAAATAATATTTTCAAAAATTTTATAAAAAATCAAAAATTAAAATTAATTTTTAATTTTTGTTCCAGAAATTTTGAAATGCAAAAATTGATTATAATTTCCGAAAATTTCAAAAGTATCGAAATTTTGAAATTTTCAGAAAGTTCATAATTTCACAATTTTAATATTTTCGAAAAAAATTTAATTCCAAAATACTTTTTCTTTAAACAAGTTATCATTTTTCACTATAGCATGCTACTCATTTACAATGATTCACCTTTACATTCTTCAACAAATTAAATACTTTCAAATCAATATCATCTTTCAAAATAAATACTTTAACAAAAAAGTTGAAAGAAAATATAAAAATAATGCTAATTAAAGTGCACAATAAACTTTAAAGTGAATATTATTGTTAGAACATAAAGTACTAGAATCCCAAAATTATGAAGAAAAAAAATGTTATGAAAAGAAAAATTAAAAATATGCAAAAGAAAAACCACTGTAACCTACTTAATAGAATAGCTTCGGTATTCTATGCTTGTGTGTCAAGTAATCCTGCTTCGGTAGCAGACTTCATTCAAGAAAATCACTTTAAGCAATGGCTTTGAATCAACCAGACTTCTTAAAGAGGAAGAGGGACGGTACTCGATATATAAAACTAAAGTGAATGTTCGGCCCGTGCCCGAGGGTACGATTAATTTAAAAGACACGGATGGGAGACATAAGGAATCTTATTGTTGGGCGGGAGGTTTAATACCCCCAAAGATCCTTGCTTCCTCTTTCTTATTTCCCAAAGGCCTCGACTTGCCCGTGTCAGAGAGATGGTGCGGATCCCGTTGCCTTGTGATATTGACATGTTCTACAGTAAAAATATACTCGCCCATGTATTATAGATAGGGGTGTTAATGCGGGCGGGTGCGGGTTACACAGTTTTATATAATTTTTAAATCGTTCGCACTGCACCCCATAAGATGTTAAACTCACATCATCTAACTCGCAATTTGAACGATTTATGCAGTTGAAAGTGTTGTTATTAAAATTAGAGTACAAAGAGTATTAATTTATAATTATTGCTACTTCATTCAAATAATATATTATAAATAGGTACTGAACAATTATAAATAATTGCTGATGCATTTAGTCTCTCATGTCATTGGCTATTTTTGAACACTAAAGCAAGTACATATTCTAAACAGATACTCCACAATTAAAAACAATGAGTGAATTCAAGTATGAAAAATATAACATGTTCATGACATAAAAAGGGGCAAAAATATAACCCCTAATACATTAAAAAGAATTAAAACTAAACTAACAAAAAAATATTACATTTTATTTTTTAATTAATTTCTTATGCGGGTATGCGGGTGAACCCGCATAAAATTATTCAACCCCGTTTACCTGCCCGCGTAAGTATTGAACCGTCAAAACCGCACCGCCTAACCCGATTAACTGCAAGTTTGCGGTTTAAGTGGTGCGGGGCAGACCGGTCCATCGAGTCGAACCGTATAAGTAACAGCCCTAATTTAAAATAGTAAGAAAAGTCAGTCTTGAACCTGACCTTGGCAATGAAATTACCAAATTTTTATCTATTTATGATGAAATTAATTTAAAAATATTTAGAAATAAGTTGAAAATAATGTGGATTTTTTTTAAAAATGAGTTAAATTTTTTTGTAAATAAACTGGAAAGTTTTCAGAAATGAATCAAATTTTTTTGGAAATAAATTGGTTTTTTTTTTTAAATAAGTCGGAATATGTTCGAAAATTATTCGAAAATAACTCGAATTTTTTCCGGATCGGAAATCTAAAATTTCGATAATTTTAAACCTAATTTCGATTTCAATCCGAAAAGAAAAGTCAGTCTTGAGCCTGACCTTGGCAATGAGATTACCAAATCTTCATCTATTAATGATGAAATCAATTTAAAAATATTTAGAAATAAGTTGAAAATAATATGGATTCTTTTTGAAAATGAGTTAAAATTTTCTGGAAATAAACTGAAAAGTTTTCAGAAATGAATCAAATTTTTTTGGAAATAAATTGGTTTTTTTTTTGGAAATAAGTCGGAATATGTTCGAAAATAAATCAAAAAAATTTCGGATCGAAAATCGAAAATTTCGATAATTTTAAACCTAATTTCGATTTCAATCCGAAAGCATTAGAAAATTCGAAAATTGGAAAGAAAATAATCATTTCAAAATCGAAAATTTTCGAATCAAAATCGACAAAAATTGAAAATTTCGTTCCGATTTACACCCTTAAATGCGACTAATGCAAAATAACATATAGTATGAGCTAATCACCAAGGAAGAAATTACTTACAAAAAATCATACAATAATCATAGAAAATATAATCAAGTGCAAAATTAAGTGTTCGAAAATAAAATATCTATACCGACTATATAAAAAATGACTTATAATTTTCGACGATAAAATTAGTTGCATGTTACGTTTAATATAAAATATTTTATTTTTTGATAGTTCAAATAGTCCGCACCATCGATCTTGAATCCCCATTTCTCTATCTCACGTGCTCTATCTCTCTTGCACCCCCCCCCCTCTCTCTCTCCTCTCTCTTGCTCCCTCTCTTTCTCTCTCTCTTTCCAGCAAACATATATATTACTTTTAGTACATACTTTTTGTTGTTTTTAATATATAAAACATTTTAAGATTTTTTACACATACTAAGAATATTTAAATAAATATAAATTTTTATTTAACTATCCAAATTATCATTATCCCAACTTTTCATATTATAATTAACATTACTCCTAATCATCGACATCCTCTACATTAGTTGTGAAATACATAAAAGATATTTTATAAGAATAAATTTGACATAAATTTATAAATGTATTTTAAAAATGATGAAAAAATATATTTGACATAAAAAAAAATAAACACAAATGGCCTTACCTCAAGGTCATCTGCGGCATGCTGGTCATTTATCTCATTCACAACTTGATTTGGCATTTGTAACAAAGGAACTGGATCCAAGTCAACCAAATCATCGTTGAACTCAAAGTCAGTTTTATTACTTTATCAATATTTGATATGGTCTGATCTTCCATAAACACTACGTCACGACTTCTAATGATCTTCTTTGCAATCGGATCATACAACTTGTAGAAAAATTCATCTAAAGTAGCCAACAAAGATACTTTGTCGTGTATTACCATCAAGCTTGGACCGTTCATCCTTAGGAATATATACAAATTAATATCTTACACCCAAAAACATGTAAATGATCATAAGAAACATCGTCTATCCAAATCTTGTCTGGTACTTCAAAATTCAGGGGAACAGAAGGTGACTTATTGAGCACATGAACAACTGTACTTAAAACCTCACCCCAGAAAGATCTTCGAAGCCCCACGTGCACAAGTAAGCATCTGACTATCTCTACCAATATCAACTTCGTTCTTTTAGCCAAGACATTCAACCGAGGTGTCTTTTGAGGAGTTTTATGATGTCAAATACCATGTTCTTTGCAATACTTATCAAACGGACATGTATATTCACCTCCATTATTCGTTCGAATGCATTTCAGCAATTTCCCTATTTCTTTCTCAACAGAAGCATATAAGTCAATGAACTCATCAAATACTTGATCTTTGGTTCGTAGATAATTTTCTACAGTAATCATCAATAAACGTCACAAAATAAAGAGAACCTCCAAGATTTTGATTCTTCATCGGACCACACACATCAGAGTACACAAGATCAAGTAAATTATGCTTTCTAGAAGGAGGATGACTCTTAAAAGAAACTCTATTGTGTTTACCTGCTAGATAATGAGAACGTCTCTTTAACTGTGTATTTGTCAAACCAGAAAGAAGTTTCCTTTTAACTAGTGTTGTCATCCCTTTTTCGCCCATGTGACTAAGCCACTTGTGCCAAAGCTCAAATGCATTTTCCAATTCTGTTGCATTAACGATGTCCTTGCAAACTTTTGCTTGCAGCATGGAACCTCTGGTAAGCTTTCACTGTCCACAACTGAAAATACTATAAAAGCCATCGTCATGAAGCCTACCTGCAGAAATCAAATTCAAGCGAAGATCTGGAACATGCCTCACATAATTAAGAACAAGTTTCACGCCAACACAAGAATCCAAAGACACATCACCTATTCCTGCAACTTTAGCCGAATTACAGTTGCACATCTTCATCGACTCAAAATCACCGGATGTGTATGATGGAAAGAAATCCCTAAGAGATGTAGCATGAATTGAAGCACCACTATTTACTATCCAGCTTACCATATTGCTAACAAAGTTGATACTTTCATCACAAACAATAAGAAAGTCTTCACTAGCAGTAGTAGCAATTCGATGTTCACTTGTTCCACCAGCTTTCTTCTTGTCTTGATTTTTGAGCTCCCTTTTTAACTGAAAGCAAGACCTCTTAACATGCTCCATTTTATCTCGGTGATAACATTCCTTATCTGCATATTTGTTCCTGGACTTGTTTCTTCCTCTTGAATTGCTTCTATTCTCGTTCCCATTATTCTGATTGCGATTTTTATTTTTGTTGTCTTCAACAACTAAAGCATCTGACTATAAAGTGGATCCCCGTGACTTTCGTCTCAGCTGTTCATTCAGAACACTGTTTTTAGCAAACTTCATCGAAACAACACCATTCGGTGCCGAGTTCAACAATGAAGTTCTAAGAGTCTCCTATAAATCCGACAAATAACTAAGAAGCCAAAAACCTTTAAATCTCTTCATCAAACTTAATACTCATTTCAGATAACTAGTTGATATATCCCTGAAAAATATTCAGGTGATCCGATATTGCAGTTCCGTCACGATACTTCGGACCAATCAGATGTTTAATTAGGAACAACTTGTTATTATCCGTCTTCCTGACATAAAGATGCTCAAGCTTGTTCCATAGTGTCCCGGTCTGAACTTCCCCACTGACATGATTCAATAAGTTATCATCAACCCACTGTCTGATATACTCACAAACTTGTTGATGTAGCAGAGCTCAATATTCACCAGTCTTATCTTCGAATTTTTCGGTACAGAACACTGGTTGGTGAAATCCTTTTACATAAAGATCCTTCATCTTCGATTATCACAATTGATAGCCAGTACCATTCAGATGAACCATTCTGTTAGTATGAGCCTCCATTGTTCAACGCAAGCTAAATACACTAATAACCTAAAGCTCTGATACCACTTTGATGAGAGAGCAACAATGCGAAATACTCAGTAAACTCTCTCCCACTTGTGTTAACATGCTAGGAAGTGTTTCTAACAAGAATATGCAGTAATAATACCAATGCAAATTAGAAACAATCACCACACCAATCACTCAGAAGATACCGAAATTTTTAACGTAGAAAATCTCCTCAATGTGAGAAGTAAAACTACGAGGCCTTGTCCAAAAAAGTTCCTCTACTACGAAACTAGGGTAATACAGTAGGAGTTCTTTAGAACAAATCTAGAGTTCAAAAAACACTAGCAAATCAAGAACAAACACTCTTGAATAATTGTTTCAAAAAAAAAAACACTCTTGAATAATTAATCAACGAAAAATCTGTTCGGCGAAACTTACTAAAACAGCTGTGAAAACGGATCAGTAAATCATCCTTTTAAAAAACTTCAATCACAATCTACACCGTCCATATTAAAGAATAAGGTCTTGTGAAGCTGCTGTTCAAAAATTGCAACGATCCAACGGTTAATGAACCTGCTGCGTCGAAAACTCTACGACTGCGCAAAGCTGAACTTGCTATTCGAGAACGCTAACGCAACCGCAACATCTCTCAATTTTCATGTATGTCCATCTGCTCCTTATGCTCCTTATTTCCCAGTTCGACTTGAAAATTCCGTGCATCATCAGTGGCTCTATACACCTCGCTCTACAGTTCGCCGCAAAAGTAACTAAGTTTACTATGGTATTATATACTGTATCAATGGGGAAGGATTTGGTATAATCAAATACCTCAGAAAAGAAAGGGTCAAAAGGAAGCCTAAGGGCAGCTTCAAAAAATGAAGGGAAGATTGCGACCTTGGAAGGGTCAGATCGCAACTCCTGAAAGGTCGCACTTGGAGGGGGGAGAGAGAGCTTGAACTCTGACCTATCGATGTAATAACGGTCGTATAGCTCGTCGATTTGTTGCAGGGTGTATTTATTTTCAGCCAAAAAAGGTTTCCATTTCCTAGTCTGCGAGGAACCAGTTTCCCCGCCGTGGGAAGACGTCGCCTCATTGCCTTCCTCAGGATGCGAGGAGGGGCGAGAAGTAGTGGTCGCTTCTTCAGACATATATACAGAATGAAAAGAAAAGAATTCAGATTTGAAAACAATTATGACAGATGAAGAGGAGCTACTGCTCGCCGATAAATCTTTGCGAGCAAGCTCAGTGCGACTAGTAGAAGGACCAGCTTCTGGAGGATTGGGTTGAGCAGAAATTTGAAAGTAGCAGGTCCTAAGGACAGCTAATATGTCAGTGTACTCCTTAATCACGATAGTAGGAACCCCTAAATGAACACTCCGATGAGCTGGGCAGCGAGGAGGAAGCGACCAGACTCTTGCCCTAAAGATGCGAAGGAGTTTCAAGCATTCCTCGTCAGTGCACACCCTAAAACCATCTCTAGTGGGATGGCACAGAAGGTCCGAACCGTCGCTCCTCACCCAAACAACATACAAAGGAGCTTCCATTTCCTTTCTTCTCGATTTAAAACTGGGGGAGGGGGGGGGACGAAGTATGGGTAATCCCTAGCCGACCTACCTATAAAGTTTTAATATCGAGGAAACACTGTTTTTGAAAGCTTGAGAACATTAGCTAAAGTGCTAACTCAAGATGCAAGCTATAGGTTGCAGAGAGGTCGCAGGATCTCAAGCGACCAAGGGGACAAACAGATCAAAAGCAGGATCAAAATCCAAAATATGGGATTATTTTGCAGAAAACTTTGAAGTTTTGAAAGTGTTCTTAAGGAAATTCATAAGCAACCCAGAAACGTTTGGAGATTCAAGACAGATTCAACAATACTATCGGGCTTGTTCAAATCCAAAACTCAAAAAGGGAAAATATATTCCTAAACAGTCAAAACCTAACTCACATGCAGAAGATAAACTCACAAACTAGGGGATTAGGGGACTTACTGTTGCTGGGTTTGAAGAAAAACCAAACAGAGAAGCTACCAAAGGAAGCTTGAAGCCTCACAACAATGGCAACATCTGTTAGGATTTATTCTTTATTAGATTTGATTAATTGCCTTCAAACATTTTTAATATAAAAGTCTATTTATCGCGTA
>JAOWAN010000014.1:6377004-6393298 GCA_028566635.1 Lobelia cardinalis
CAGAAATTGGATGGAAGGAAGACATTGCATATTTATTTCAAAGTACATGTCCAATGTCGCAAAAAAAATTGTTTAGGAGTAAATCTCAAGTAAAAGACTAAGTACAGGGGTATAAATATCAAATATCCCATTTGCCATATTTGACTCCAATATTACTCACGAACGCACGTTTCGTCTTTCTTTAGCCTCTCCCGCTCTCCATACTTCCATAGTCTCTATGGTTGCGTTTGGATGGATGATTTTTTGATTTGGTTTTTGGGGTTTTGTAACGATTATAGTAAAAAGTAAGAGAGAGATAGAGAGAAAAAGTACGAGACCAATGAGAGAGAAAAATCAGAAATCAGAACGCAACCTATGAGTATTTTCGAACTAAAAAACTCCCAGCTTTTCCCTCCATTTCCTTTTACTATTATTGGTGCCAAACGGCGCCCTACTTTTTTCCCCAATTAGCAAATTACATTCCCTCCAAAACCTACAACCAGACAAATTCCTATTCCATTCCCGTCGGCCAGAATTCGTTGCAATGGAACACCAAAACGGAGTCGTGCAACTCGGAGAAGACGAGAATGAGATTGACGACGGTGCCGTCGAAGTCATTCCTCCTCCAATGTCCAGCGAGCAATTTGCAATTCATAAAGGAGGCGAACCGGCATCATGTGATAATGCGAGCCAGGAGACTTCGAGTGGACTTGGAGGACAGTGGAGTAGGAGCGAAATTGACGGTCTGTTTTGCGCTATTTGTATGGAGGCTTGGACAGATGTCGGTGACCATCAAGTTAGGTACTCCATTCGCCCCAAAATGGGTCTGCTTAATTTCACTTTTTTTTTTTTTGGTTCAACTTTATTGCAAGGAAATAATTGGTATACATCAAATGTATATGATTGAGGTTTCACTTTTGCAATTGTACAGACCTCACCTAACCTCAAGTCTGTTTATACCTCTGATTACATTTGCTGTATATGTAACATTACTCTTATTGTAATTACTCCTCATGTTTTCTACATTTGCTATGTATGTACATTTTCTTTATCTTTTTTTTGGGGGCGATCTTATGATATGATGCAAATTTCGTAGAGCATGAGAATCTACATACCATGATTCCTCAGCTGCTTTGGAGTTGAGGACAGATTTGTAATTTTGAAGAAATGACTTGTCAGGTTCAATGGCATTAGCAATATATTCATCCTTATAAAGTTCATAATATTCTCCTCTAAATCCCGTAAAGATCCTGTAGCAGTTAGACAAATTTTGGAAGGCAAAAACAAAAGAAGAGGGAGGAGAAAAGTTATTCTGAATGTACCTTCTAAGAAACTAGCAAGTTTTCTAATGTTTTTAGCAATCAGATTTTGAAGTTCTTCAGCAGCCTACACCAGGCACACAAATATGGTGATGATTGTCGATAGGTGTTGGTGAGCAATCACTAGGATTTCATCTACTCGATATCCTGAGACTGATACCATCTTTTTTATAGGGGAATGAATCTTAAATATGTAGATGCTGCGTCTGCATCTATAAATTGTAGAAACTTGCATTAGTATATAGAAATCTTAATTAAATGATTACATTCATATTTGCAGCTTCGTTAGGGAATATAATTACACGAAGACTAAGCATTCAAGAATAATGGCCTTTACAGTTGAGAATCTTCTGTTCATACATTTGCTCAAGGTTGCACCTGAAATATAATCAAAGGCATACACTTCTGTTTGGTTGAACGGCCAAAACCGGGGCAATGCTACATGCATAGACTCACAATTTTTTATGAAAATTTTCTTTAACTTAAATGATGGTATACATTGGCCACGTATGAGTGCACTCTTCCATTTCACCGAACCTGATTTTTGTTCTATGATTAACATGTTCCTGTGTATCTCCATCATGGTACATAATTGATCCTAAGTACCAAAATTGTTGCCTTTCAAGTATTTCTTGATCATCTAACATAACTTCTCAACTAAAACTCCTTTTATCGCTAAAGATGCATACCACATGTTCTTTTCGCTCCTAGTTATTTTAAATCATTTGACTTATAAAGCTTTTTCCCATCTATTTTAGCTTATCATCGATTCGTGTCCTAAAATAAAACTGACTATGAAGGAAAATATATCACCTATGTCCAGGGTATGTAATCCTCTTTTAGTCATAATAGTTATCAATCCTAAGGAAAATATTTTACCTTTGTCCATGGTATGTAATCCTCTTTAAGAAGTGGAAGTTAACTCCCCTGAGTTTTTCTATTTCATCTTGGGTCTAACCATGTTATACTAAAATAAGAGTTTGAACTCTAGATAGGGGATTGGTAGACGCAGGTATTTGGGTGGTCAATATGTCATAAATCCTTACCATTGTTCAGTAGTGCTAGTTGTGGGTGATTTGCAGATGTCAGTTTTTGTGCTTCAAACTTAAAAAATAACAGGTTTTTCTTTAATGCATAGTTGTTTAATTACTCACAGAATCCTCGAATGCATCAGCAATGTTAATTTTCCGAAAATGATAGGCTCCGGTGAGTGAATCTAAATAAGTTGAATGATCAAACACTTGAGGTTTGATGGGATGGACCCCACTCAATACCTTTTCCGTGCCTTCTGATCTCAAAAACCTCAATTCATTTTGAGCGATAAAGCTAATAACTGTTGTTGATTATGATAAACTGCACGTTACCAGTGTTAAGGCGTTGCTGCAAAGACTACTAGCCATTAGTGCTTTTTTGTCATCTTTTCCTCGAGTATTCCTTGCGAGCAATATTGAACTACTTCCAGTCTTTTGTACTTTGTGCTGTTATTGACTAGATTCTCTCTCTCTCTCTCTCTCTGACTCTCTCTCCTTTTAAAACACCCTCATTAATTTAACATGGAGTTATTCTTTTATGTAATTGTATCTTATAGAATCATTGGATTCAACATAACGGTTGTGGCTTGTGTAATGACCTTGCATTTGATCATATTGAATGGCGGAAAATGATTCATGTACCGACCCCAAGTGATTGGGAATGAAGTTGAACGCTACTAGATTTTAGCTGTAAACATGTGCTTATTAACTCGGTAAAGATATATTTCTTATCCATTTTTTATGCTCCCTTCCACTGGATAAATCGTATTGTTTACATGGCTAAGGTTTTCTGCACTTTGCCTATGTTTGTCTGCAGTTGTCTGCCTTGTGGGCATATATATGGTTTCTCTTGTATAAAGAGGTGGATTCAACAAGGTTCAAAGAAGGTATAGCTTGTACTTATCTTCTTATATATATATATATATATATATATATATAGAGAGAGAGAGAGAGAGAGAGAGAGAGAGAGAGAGAGAGAGAGAGAGCTTGTGTAACTCATTCCTTTTCCGTTTGGCACTTAGTGTCCTCAATGCAACAAAAAGTGCACGCTGAAGAATGTCCGAGTGCTTTATGCATCAAGAATTTGTGTTGTTGAGGAAGAACTGCAAAAGGTAATAACTTGTCCTGATAATTAGAAAAAGAGAGAGAAACTCATATTAGATTTCTGATCAAACCAAATTAAACGTTTGCAGAAAGTTAGATCACTTGAAGCTCTGCGTTATTCTCTTGAGAAGAAGGTAATGAGGTTTATTTGATATCTAAATGTTGATCAAATGGTATCAAGATGAATGCTCGTGTAAATTATACTAATTGTTTGTTCTATTCTTGTTTTTTCATCTAGTGCTGCTTAAATTATTGGGTTGGTCTGATATATCAAGACCCTACATTTATACCATGTTAGCTCCTTCGAACTATGGAACGATGTCAGGGCAGTAGAACAATGGTCGTGGGTTCACTCTGTGGTACCAACATGAGCAAAACCCCACATTTATTGAAAAATAATGACATAAATTGGAGAGGAAAATGCCGCTGGTTGATATTTACTTTAAAAGAATATATGTACTCAAGAAGATAGTAAATTGCTCTTTTTTCTTCATCATACATTTGTTGGACCTTGAAAAAGTTTACTATTATATCATTCTTTACTCTATATTATTATTTGCCTGTTCCATTCAAGTAAATAATAATGCATTCATTAAAGACTTCAGTTGTTTTTGTCGGGCAGATAATTTCGAGTCCACATGGATGAATTCCACCACCTAAAAGAACCAAGAAGATGTGGAGTTGGTTCACAAGGTTGTTGTGCCATTAATAAATGGACAGAAAAGTTAGCAAAGGAGGGGGGAAAAGTAATGGAGGGTGTGATGTTTTTCTCACGAAGAGAGCTCGTGAAACATTTTAGTAGGTTGGTATTGAATTTCAAATTTCCTGGTAGTGACAGGTTTTGGTTAAACAGTTTTTACAGTAGATCCTTGCCCATGATCATTTCCCTTTTCTATTCTTTTCCTTCCTTCTCTTGGGCTGGTTGGGTGGGGTGGGGGGGACGGGGGGAGGGATGTTTGGTTAATGAGTATCCAGCTTCATTGGGGATTTTATCATCTCTGTACTTGAAAATTCATTATTGTGAACACTGACTTCACGGTGTTTAAATGTGACATGTAGTTGCAACTGATGAAATGCATCCTTTCACTCCTTGTATACCCTTGTGTTTTACCTCAAAACACTTTGGAGTATTATTGAGGAATGCCCTAGTGCCTATTGCACATGTTGGTCAGTTAGTACATGCATGCCAAAGGTAAAGCGTTGCACTCTTTTCCTTAAGCTGGTAAGTTAAAAGGTTGACTGACATATAACTCCCTTCCAGGTAGAAGTGGATTAATAACCTTAGAAAGAACTGCGGTGCTAAAGAAGTTCAGAAAGTAGGCCTGACTTTGCATCTTGAAAAAAATCTCGAGTAGTTGTTTTCGTATATATTATTTTTTAGTAAAAGAAGAAAATTTACTAGATCAAGAAAATAAAATACAAAAACAGCGAAGAAGTCATCTGCTCGACTAGAAAATGGAAACAACGAAACTGACTGAAAAGAGACAAATGAAGGAATTTAAATTAATTAAAAGCTGCCCTCCAATTCTTTTCAAGTCAGTTCAGCTTTAGGCACTCCTCCAAAAGCCGCAAAAAGCTGAAGCCCGTAGAGTAGCATTCTTTTCAACTTGTTCCGACCTGAGATAATAAACCTTCCTCTACCAAAGAGAGAGGGTGAGTGCCTGGTCTCAAAAAATGCCAGAGTTCCTGTCATTGCTGATTCCGCACAACCTACTGAACACAGTGCACTGCCACAAGATCCGAGCATCTCAAATCGAATATACATGACCACCAAGAAGGCCTCTGCTGAGCTGGGGCTAATCTGACCCTCAACGTCAATGTCAAACAATGATCACCACAACTTCCATGCAACTGAGTAATGTTAGAAGAGATGCACATGGGTCTGCTTAGACCTCAATATATCACACAATTAGCTGAGGAGATGGCTTTATTAGGCCTTTACCTCAAAACAAATCATTAGTATTCAACTGGTTGGGACTTTGGATTTCCAAATGGAAGGAGCTAGTGGAAAGTGATAGTTTATGTTAGATCTCTAAAGGATTTTCACGAAGGACCTGACAGAAAAGAGCCTACTAAGATATTGGTCCGGAGTGCAAGATCTACAATGGGCCTTAATAAAGGATGAAATGATAGAAGCTGATCAAGCAGAAGTTTCCATAAAGAATGCGATTCATTTAAATTCATCCAAAGCTGAAAGTTTTTTGTGTTGTTTCATTGATTAGTAGGGAAGAGATCACGGATTCTTGAAAATTCCTGGTGTAGAACTTGGCTAAGATTTAGTTCTCTTTCAATTTGCCTGTTATCTTGTTTGTGAAAGCTTTTGCTCATTAGAGGGCTATTAAGGAGATTTTTGAGTTATCATTTCAAGCTTAGTACCTGTAATTTATTTTATTTGTATAAGTAGAGTGCTGACCACGGCAAGGAGAAAGTCAAGTGGAAGAAAAGAGAAGCTGAGTTGCATATGGAAGTGCAACAACTTAAAGAGGTAAGTTTATCATTTTTATTAGTTAACTTTTCTAAAACTATAGTAAAAGATGTTATGTCCTTTACATTTTATTTTATTTTATCAATATTCCACTTGGTTTATCTTGTTACTTATAAAGTGGCTTGATGGTAGTTTGAATACATTTTGTCTTGATTATACGACCTCTTTCCGTACCTTGGCTGGGGAGTATGAACAAAATCTTAATTCAGAGAATAGTTGTCATAGAAAATTGTCCTCTGGTTCAATTATCGTTTATTATCCATTTTATTGAACTCCTGGAACTTATGTTTGCATAGAGAACAAAGTATTTGGAGGGCTTGCTAGAAGATAAACAAAAGAAGCCAGCGGGACCTGTAGCAGGGAGTTGGGGTAATCAAAGACAACATCTTTGTGGTAAAATTTATATCAACTACCCTTTGTATGGCAGACTGTATACTTGGTTTAGTGTCTGATAAAGTTTAATGTATTCTTATGTGGCTCATAGGTCATAACCTTGATTCGGAATCAGGCAATGGAGGAGGTTTGAGCAGGTTTATTTTACAGGTTTGATATTTTATTTGTTTCTAGATTACTGGTAGGGTCATAAAAGCATTTGTGCTTTTTATATTGTTTCTGTATATCCCTACTTTATGATGAATAGCATTGCCGATGTTTGAATACTGAAGGCTCATTTTTACGCTGCTACTTATGCATGAATAATTTTCTGTAAACGAGTTAAGCTATACGATGGAAACCTAAACTTGCAGTGGGGACTTAAGTCAATTAGGTTGGCCTCCCCTAGTTTTTCTTTGCGTTTTCTTTAAATTAGAAGTAGTTTGTCCCTTTAGAAATGTCGAAGAAGAGTCACTTGGCATCACAGAGTAGCAGACAGTGAAGTGTTGACGGAAATGTTAATGGTCTAGGCATTGATATTCATAGAATGAGCAGTAAAGTCCACTATGTGGATCCTTTTGGTATTTTACTAGGGTTATTACCTATTTCCAACAAGGACTTACAATCTTAGTGTTATTAGTCTCGGAAGTCCTGGTTAGCCTATGTATGTACTTGGTGTTCCCTGGTACTTATTTTAGTTGAATATTCTATGAGTTGACCTTCTACTAAAAGCTTAATATGTTTTGTTTTTGCTTGCTGGTTAGTTTCTATGACGTGTGATTATCTCCTGTTTCCATCTTAGTGCACTGTCGTTCTCGTATGACAAATTTCTGTATCTTGTATTACACCAACTGGCCTCTGAAAATGGAAACAATGAATGCAAGGTGAGTGGAAATGTCAAGAGTTGATAAAAGAAAAAGACAAGGAAAAGGGCGATCCGATTCTTTAGGCTGACCTTTTTAGTACACTCGAGTAATAGTTGGTGTTTTGATTTTCTGATCTGTGGATATTAATTTTTACGATTATATCCGATTAAATGTTAAAAAATAATTCGTCAGTAGGTTGTTCATAACAAACACAACTCATGGAAGTACTACACCCCTGTTATGTTTTACTAAACAATAAAGGTGTGGCTTGGTATGTTTTCTATGCACAAAATACTACTCCCTCCATCACACTTGAAGAGTTACACTTTCCTTTTTAGGCTGTCCCATATGAAGGGTTACATATCCTTTTTGGGCCATTCCACTTGATCACATTACCCCTACTTTTTGCAAGGGATAAATATGGGCCACCCAGTCAAAGGACTTTTATGGAAATTACTCCTTTTCAACTCATTTATTAATCTCCTTGCCAAGTCAAAGTGTAACTCTTCATGTGGGACGGAGGGAGTGCATCTCATTTTCACCTTAAATGTCACTGACTCCAGGCAATGGTTAATATGTTATAGACCTGTAGTCAGTTGCTTTTCCTTGATGAATGGTGTAGAATGTGAGTGCCCTGTGGGGTGTTCTCTTTGCTGGTTGATGCTACTTGGCGTTACATATTGCAGGCAATAAAATCCTAGAGTTGAGGCCGAGGTGGACACTGGGACTATTGAGAATGATACTACGAAGAGAGAGCTTTTGAAGAGTTTCTAGAGAGCATCTCTGACCCTCAATTAATATTTCTCTAAAGGAGAGAAATCTGATAACTAGTTGGATATGAGTACAAGGCCTCTATTTATAGTGAATGGTAAGGTCACATGGAATCTTCCATGTTCCATGCTTTGTGTTATCATGTATTCTTATGACTTAATCACTTGGGTCAGCTTTTCCCTTCGTAAGTACTTAGCCACATGTTCCCCCACAAGAGAGACATGTATGACTTAACCTAATTCCAGCCGCTAGACCAATAACGCAGCAGTTCCTAAAGCCAGTTCAGCCCTTGAACATACAGTTTCTGGGTTGGCTGGCAACGGCTTGTTCCTATAACTGCAGATCTGGATCATTTGTTACACTTCGAGCTAATCACGTTGTGTTCCCTTAACACGGGTTCATCCCCCACTCGGATGTAAGTGCTAATTTTAGTGGTTGCCATATACCTGCGGGCAGGTAAGTATATTCAAGCCCTTGTGGGAATACCTGAATTTCTTGAGCCAAACCACTCGTTGAGGTTGTAATTGATGCGGGGTTCTCCACATCGGATCTCATGGTCCACATGGATGTAGCTATCTCATGGAGATCCCTATATGGGCCATGCTGAGGCCAAGGAATCTATATGGGGTAGCCTAGGCTGGCCAACTTGATAATAACTGTCTCTACAGGCCTTGCACATTGTACACATGACTAGGTCGTAGGCTCTGTAACTTTCATGTAATTGGCAATGCTCTATGGCCCTAGTACTCTGGTATGTAGGCATAGGCTATGATTCAGGGTACAACAAACATTGGCCTTGGACCAGGTTTTATGTCAATGGTGACATGTTGATGTGAAGGTGGTCTACGTTACACTGTAGAGGCATCGAAGAAGCCTTACATAAAGATGAGCTAGAAGGACGGGCTTTGTCCTGCACCTATAGCTTCGGCCTTGTGCTTAAGCTAAACAAGTAGCAACAATGTTATGCTTATGATTCTCATTTACCTTTTTGAGATCATTTCTTAATTTCTTATCCAAAAGATAAAATGAGATATTTCAGTTTGTCAATCTCATTACTTAGAATTCCAAGTGACAGACCGCTTCTTACTGGACATGAGTGAAGATTGATTTTTTTTTTTCTCATCGCCTTTACCCTTGTAACATGACTTTTCAGAGATGACCTTCAGCTCTGCTTATATAGGATACCTGCGGATTCAAAAAGATAGAGAAACTGGATGTGAGAGAAAGAGGTGCACTCCTGCTGAGTAATAAAACAGGAGTCTAACCAGATAAGAGCATTGACCTCTCTATAGTCTAAAGAGGAACTTGAGTTTAATAACCCTCTTTTCTTCAATTTTTACCTTGTTCTTAATCCTTTCTTGAACTCATTCCAGAAGAAGGATTCTGACTCCAAAGGTAAATCTTTTGTAGGCATTTTGACTACAAAGATGTTGATCGTGACCAAAATAAGAAGACGGGAAATATAACTACACAAGAGGCATAAGTAAGAAAAAACGGTAGAAGGATAAACAAGAAAGAGAATCTAGAAAAATCAGAAATAGGCGCAGGAGGTGTTAAGTTGTTAATTAGCAAAGCATCAAGGGCTTTGCAGAGGTCTGCTCTCTGTATATCTCTGAAGCCATTCCTTGTATTGGTGTCTAGTCCTGGTTTTGGTATTATATTGGTTTTGGTCTTTCTCTTGATACTTGGACTAGGGAAAAGGATCAAATTAGCAATATAATGGAAACTATATTGAATGAGTCAATACTCGATAGAAAGACTAAGTTGTTGCAGGGGCAGAATCATATAAATGCTTAACTTCTTTCTGCCCCTCCCTCACCTTCTCAAAAGATGGTGTGAAAGTGCTTTAAAGACGTGCTTGGGGAAGCGTTTCAATTGCAGATTTTGCATCAGAAAATTGTTTATTCTATGGAGTGTTTTTCTTCAAACCAAAAATTTTGGGAATCTGTTGCAAATGCAATGCTATAGTATTGAAGAATAACATAATGAGATATGTCTGATGATTTATTCTGAAAGAGATTCTTCATACTTCTGGTCATCTTCAACTTCTTACCGTAATGTCCCTCTAGACATATTCCTATGCTCTAATCCAGTTTAATTTAGGTTAACTTAAGACGGACTGTTTCAGTTTGTGGCAATGGAAAAGGGAATCCGATAGTTTATAGTGGAATATTATGTTTAGCTTTTTGTATATGGTAATATGGCATATGTCTTTGTATTTTAGCATTTAATGTGCTCTTCCTTATGAACAGTAAATGTTTACCTCTAGAAGTATTTTAATTTGAAGATTCTCTAGTAGAAAATTTAATGTTGAGCAGTGAGCACTCTACATCAAGGCAAGATGTCTAGAATTGTGCTTCTATAGAAGAAAATGTAACAGTGTTTCGATCGCTTATTAATTGTTCGGGAATGTACGTTTACCATGTTTTGGACCTCTTATTCTAAAATGCAAATCATGATGAAAGTAGTCTTCTGGTAGTTTAGGGAGTTTCCTCATTTATTATTATTCTTGCATTTGAAAGAGTTTCTTGGAGAAATTATTGCTTTAAAAAGATGATATAAAGAAAAGCAGCCTTACAGCCTTGAAGTATTTTATTATGTCTAACCACCATCATTACATCATGAGTATAGGACAATGAGTAAATCCCTTTTCTCTTATTGGTTCTTAGACTAACATGTGCTTTTCCTTCTATTATGCATTCAACTTCCCTGCCATGAATTTGTGGCCCTTGCAATCTTAATCTATTGGTTTCCATTTATGTAGAGAGAGCTCCAGGTAGATGGTGCTCGATATTTTGATGTGGATGCTCCTAGTCAGATTCTTATTGTTGCTCGAAGGCTACCTGGAATGGGGGGAACACACATGCTTACTAAAGTAAAATTTTTTTGGCCCATTTATGACAACTTCTTGCATGTTTGACTATGCAAAAATGTCAGTGATTTCTCTGCATGACCTTTGCAGATAAGCTTGTTAGCTCCTCAAGAAAGAGAAAACATTCAGCTTCCTGCTAGTACAAAAGCTGTTAGGGACCTTCATGTTTCTCCTCATAGTAGACTTGCACTTGTGGCTTCTTTGGGGAAGAAATTGTCAGTTCTCAGGTAGAGCTTGAGATGCTTTTTGTGTTTCTTTGCCTTTCATCCCATACTTCATCTATTTCTTTGATACCAATAATTTCCTTTGGTTAACGCTGTCTTGCTTCATTGTTTTTCATTTCAGCACGGAAACAAACAACACGATTCTTAGCTATGATGTACCGGTAGTTCTTATATCTTCTACTCTGTACTCCTTTACTAATATATTTGCTTCTCTTCTGGATGCAACTTTAGAGAAGGGGAAAATAGGAAAAAGTTCTTGTATTGCTCTACTTAAGTGGTTAGTACATTCTGAATGGTAAACATTATAGATGGGGAATTTCCAAAATATTAACATAATACCTTGTTTTTGGTCGAGGAATCAATATTTATTATAGTTACAAATTATTTACTTTTATGGATCAGTAATTCAATGAAAAGTACATAGAAGGTTTCAAAATATTGTTGTGTTACGTTTTCGAAATACGAATGACTATTGCCACCCCCTAATATACTTTTCCACCCCCTTTCATACACCAAGTGAATTGAATTTTTAACACTACAAAGGGGGTGGAAATTGCCACTCCCTTTTGAATTTAATTATTTCCTTAGTTCCAAAATAATTGGCTCCATTTCCTTTTTGGATGTTCCAAATTATTTGTCCTGTAACTTTAATTAGATTATGTTAGCATTGATAGTTGTATTGTGCAAGACTTTAGTGCCTTAGTCAAAACATTAAAATGAGTTTACTAAAGCACGAGTTTTTTCACAACAATATATGATAATTAACAGTAGGAACCAAGCAATGAGATGGGGTTCACTTTAATGGTTAAAGATATTGCAAAACTTGCTCTTAATGCCTCATAGTTGCTATGGTTCAATTATTAGAGTAAAAAGAAAAACAATACTTGATCAAACATCTTTTATCTCAACCATTGCTACTAGGTTTGTATTTCATGCAATGTAAAATAAAATAGCTAATGTTACTATATAATTTGATATTTTATATCAATGTAAACTGATTAACCGTCTATATCAGGCTCCTGCTTGGTCATGTGCATGGGATACCGACACCACACATTATATATACACAGGATTACAGGTGTTTCTTGTAGTTTTTTTTTTAATTACTTATGAAGATGACTGGTTTCGCATTAAAGTTCCTTACCTTTTTCTATTTGTAGAACGGGATGCTTTTGGTGTTTGATATGCGTCAAACGAGGGGACCCGTGGAAACAAAGAATGGATTGTCGTGCAACCCGATTCACAGTGTACAATCCCTACCTGATACAACTTTCCCTTCTGGCGTGAGAACAGTTTTGAGTGCCTCTTCAATTGGCTTGTGCCAATGGAATTTTGGTGGCGACGAAGAAAGGTAGTTTTTGTCATGTTATTGTATCATCTAAAAGTTCGTGCCTTGTTTTGATAGCTTCAAAATACAACGGATCTAATGATTTAAATTTTCATCTATTTTGGTATTCTCGCTTCCTTTTCAATTGGAAGCACTCCAATCAGTAGTCGACATTAGAAATCAGATAAAAATGTCAAAAGTGATGGATCACTTGTTATAACATGCCAATTGTTAATAGTATGTGCCTGCGAGTTTGTTGCGGTTAATCCAAAGAAAACGCGTTACTACTTATCGCTTGTCCTCAACAAACTCAAGTAGGGTATCCTATCCTTTTTTTCTGATTAAATGGGATGAAGGTTGACCAAGAAATCTGTAAAAGGGCAAAAAAGGTGATCCAATATTCTCTCTTGTTGATTCGGTAGAGCAGGAATGGATATGGTTAATGGAGAGACATGTGCATCCGCATTGCCTGAATTTCTTCTCATATCAAAGGCCTTCGCCCAATCTCTTTTTACTTTTAAGTTCGAGGAAGTTCTCTATATGGGTGTACGTGGTTTCTCCATTGTGTCCTACCATGGAATGAGGACTTTGAACACGCCTAGTAGGAGGTGGGAATCGAAACAATAAGATAGCTTTGTTACATATTAGTAGGCGGAGGTGATCCCAAAGTTGCCCCTCCCCAAGCTAGCCACTGTAATCTAGAGGTAATTAGTACAAAAGGTACATGTACACGCAGCAAACACGAAGTGATTGAGATTGAGGTTAAGTTGAGTTTATGAGTTTGCCTAATGTTTGTAGTTTTTGGTTTGTTTTATGTACTTGTAAAGGATATATTCTAGAAACCCTCGCATTTCATGCTATATGTGTCCTTGACGCGCAACTTCACAAAAATGATTTGAATAGCCTGACTGCAAGTGGGGAACAATGTTAAGAATTTGAGACATTGTTAAATCAGGTCACACTCCTAGCTCAAGTTTCTCTTGAAAGTGGTGGTTGACAACTTTAAATAACATAAAATTGTATGATATTGATTCCTCAATGATAAACCTTACACATGTTTTTTCTTAAAACATTTTTAATTTTCATCGTAGGCCATTTTTGGTTCCTGATACAGAGAATCAAGGAGTTTGTATCTCTCTTGCTTGTTCTACACGTGATGACATAGTTGTTTCGTTCCGTCCAAAAGTTGAAATGCACGGGGAGTTGGCTGTTTCTCAACCTTTTCTCACTCCATCTTCTACCATGGGCCGTGTAGTGCAGGGTGTTCATGCTCTTTACAAGAGAATGGGCAGTGGACAGTATCAGAAATTAGGATGTATAGATGCGAACGTAGATGACGTTCGACTACCAAAGTCTGTAATTATTTCCAGACACAACCATAATCCTCTGTTTGCTTTCGGGGATGAAATAACACGTGAATTGGTCTTGCGAGACTTAACATCATCAGAGATTGTTCAACGAGTTAAATGTCCGAAGCAAATTATACGTGATGTGAGATTCAGAAGCTTTGGAGTCTTGGGATTCCTTGGTTGTTTATCTGAGGATACATTTCAGCTTTTCCATTCCAGCTAAAGGTAAAATGAATGTTTTACCTTATCATTTCCTCTGTTCAGTTAATAGTTACAATTGGAGAAGCACCAACACACTATTGATGCGACTTTAATGACAGGGCTCTGACACATCATGTCAGATGACATGTTGGGGCACATTGTAAAAACTTTCAACTATGTGCTGACTCTGTGTATGTTTTATTGCCTTTGATCTTTGTTGTAGGTACAATGTTCTGAATTACATACCTAAGCTTCCTTTTGACTCGAGGATAGTTAGCATATCTAGTAAAGTTTATACTACTATTGGGATGTCGAATTCAATGCTGCGAATTCAGAGTTTGGACCATATCAACTTTAGCTGTGCAGGGAAGAGCACCAATTCGAATTCAAATGCTTGGATTCATTGCCATCCAACTGTATTGGGCTAGTATATGATGATCGATATATTTTTAAGGATTTTAGAGTTAAACTAAGGTACATAGTCAAGGTTTCTTGTATCAGAAATGTTATTTGTTGTAAAATAGTATAGGTGTAAAGTAGTATCTAATGTCATCTTGCACCTCTCTCTATTATAGATACATTTTAAGCAAAATTTGTTTGCTGGTGAAATTCAATGCCAGTTTTAAGTTTGTAAAATATTCTCTTGCATTGTTGTTGATCATATGACTAAAGCTTGGATCACCAAGCTAATATGACATGATATTCGATTTATGGTTTTTTGCGGGTCCCATCAATTTTTCTTTATATCTCTTACTTTTTCATTTTAATCGTTACAAAATATTATATCACCAAAATTTGACTTTCTGATCCGAGCATAAATCCCATGCCTCATAATGGCGCAGAGTTTTGAAGGGATTTTTCTGACGATATGGTTGGTAATGCCCAATGAAAACAGTAAGGAGCTAAGGTCAAAACGCAAGGGTAAATTAGGGATATGATCATATGATCATACAAGTATATAAAATCAAAAGGTAAAAATAAATTAGCAAAAAAGGCACAAGGAACTAAGAAATAACACAGTACAATAAAACGAGATGGAAGAGCATACTTTAGTAGTTGAAGGTACAGCAAAAAAGTTTTAATTTTCCAAATAAAATTATTATTTTTGTAATAATATATCTGGTCTGTTATTTCCTTCATTGATAACATTGTCGACATTATGACCAAATAAAAACAAATTTCTCTAAGAGCACAAATGCATAAAACTTTGGAGCTTTGCAAACAAGGCAACAATTTCTTTAATGTGGGGGCTCAGGCTCACTTTATATAATTGCTTGATTGACGAGTACAAATTGATAGTAGCAGGCCAGGATGGGTCTCATCTCATGGGCATTCATCATCAAGACAATGGATGGATGTAACTCTTCACATTGGACATGACACAACATCCATGGAAGATCATTTACATTTTCGATCTTTTTATTTCTTGTTTTGCCATCCTAAATAGTTAGAAATTAGACTATTCCATCGAGTTGAGTTAGTATTTTGGGTTTTTTTTTTTACTGGCTATGAGGGGGCAAATGGATCACCAGAACACCTATATTTTTGAAGCCTCATATCTACAACTGAACCACCTGATTTTAATTTGAAAGCAATTTACATGGTCCACCATCATAATTATCATAATATAGCAATGACGATGGTGATAAGCTCGTATGTACCTATAGCACCAATTGTATAAATCCTCTACGAAACTATTCTGATTTTACCCAAGATTTTTACAGAAAAAATTCGTCTAAAAATTAGACAAATTAGGAAATTTCAGGAATGGAAGATTGGTGTATCGAGATATTGGACTCTTTTCCCGTGTTACTAAGAAAAAAATTTCAATAAAGAACTATTCTCATGATTTTGTTAAATACTCCCCCGTTCTCAAAATGTGTCAAAATTTATTATTAATTAAATATTTTTAAGAAAGCTATATGAAAATTATAAGCATTGCCAAAAGATTATCACTTGATTCGTGAAACTTAAATGAAACTCAGGAGCAACATCCACAAAGTTATATATTCAAATCGTCTTTTTAAAGAAAGGTTAGAAAGGGCACATTAAATATTTATTATTTTATTAAGTTGTAGGATCGACCAGAGAAATATATATATATATATATATCATTTTATTCTTGTTAAATTGTCAAATTCCATAATACCAAAAGTTTTTCATTGTATCTTTCCCCTTATCTTCAAGAGTCACATACTCACCTTGCTATCTCTGTTTTTGAGGTATGCCAATTTGCCACCACTCAACTCAGATTTACATATGAAACTTTTATTATAAACTTGGTTTATATGATGATGATGATGATGATGTCTGAAACAAAGTTTGATGAATATTGTATGGTCTTTTCACTCTTGTGAACCAATCTTTTTTTTTTTTTTGGTGGGTGAATGGGGC
>JAOWAN010000014.1:6400929-6416984 GCA_028566635.1 Lobelia cardinalis
TCACTATCATGTAAATTATTAAAAGTCAAAGGGCAAAATTGTAAACTCCTACAAAACCAAAACAAACACAAACAAAACATATCAAAAAACTCCACTTCCAAACGCACCCTTTTGGCTTCGTTTTAAATGTCTTAAAACCGACATTTTACCCTCATAACATATCGATATCATGGATAATTAAATCGAAAGAAAGAAAGTTATATGTATTGATAGATTTACTCTTATTTAATAGTTTATTTTATTAATATTAATAATAATAAAATATAAATAATGATCCTGAATAATTGAGATAATAGAATGAAAATCTAAAAAAAGGGGGGGGGGATAAAAAGAGCTTTAAAATTTTAAAGGAACAACTACTTTGAAACATTTTTTTGTTGTTGCTAAAAAATGATTTATTGTAGAATGGAAGGAATATATAGGAAGAAAACAAGCGCAATGTTGATGATTTATAATTTCTGGGAGTCAAAGAACGTACAATGAATGGTACCATGGGCAATTTTTATTTTGCTATGTTTAACGAGGACAAGTTATTTATTGGAATTCATGTTGTTGAGCCTACAGATTTTTATATATCTGTAGGAGGAGGAGGAGGAGGAGGTTGAAGTATTAGGTGAAATGCAACTTCAATCAATGCAGTGGGTAGGAGGATAGTCAAATCTTAGATATTGAAGCATTCTTTCTTTATTAATATGCTTTGGTCAAAATTATCTATAATATTTATCTTAATTTATTGTTCTATTTTTTTTTTTTTACTACAATATATATATATATGATGCATCCATTTTTACAAATTATTTATAAGCCCTAATTCTATGAGATTCGAACTTATGATGGCTATACATCTAAATTACATGCCAAAAAAATATTTTGTGTGCCCCAAGGATTAATCGGAAGAGAAAACAGATGTGAAATGAACACATTAACTAAACTAATAGAGGAGATTATCATTTCTATTCATCAATATTTTTTTCGTTTCAATTTAATTTTATTTTAAAATGTCTTAAAGATATTAGGTTAAAATTGTAGAAAGTATTAATTATTCATTTTCTTCAAATTTATTTACTAGGTGAATCAAAATTAATTAAGAGTTAAATTAAGTTTTAATAGGGGTATGAATGAAAAGAAAAAAAAAAGATAAAACTACATCACAAGGAAACTTCGAGCAACGATCAGACCGATGAGATCGGTTGTGGCTAGGTGTGGAAATTGAAACGAAATTTTCGATTTCCGTCGATTCCGATCCGAAAATTTTTGATTTAGGAACGATTATTTTATTTTCGAATTCCGATTTTTACGATTTTTTTCGGATAGGGATCGGAATTAGATTTAAAATTATTGAAATTTCCGATTTTCGATCCAAAAATATTTCAATTTATTTCCGAATAATTTCCGAACATATTCCGATATATTTTCAAAAAATCTAATTTATACTGAAAAAATCGACTTATTTTCGAAAACTTTCTAGTTTATTTTCAAAAAAATTCCAACTTATTTTCAAAAAGAATACAATTTATTTCAATTTTTAAATTAATTTCATCCTAAATGAGACAATCTTAGATCTATATACAAATAACTTAATTAAATTCGAACATGACTAGGTAAAAAGCACACATAATTATCATAATTTTTAGTGTTCCTTTTTATAACATTATTTTTTTCAAAAATTCCAAAATTTTGGATTTATGAACTTTTCGAAAATTTCAAATTTTCGGAATTTGGAAATACTGAAATTCCGATAGTTCCGAAATTTTCGAAAATCGGAATCAATTTTTGCATTTCGAAATTTTCGAAATGGAAATCGAAAATTAATTTTGATTTGCGAAAAATTTCGAAAATTTTCCGAAAACATTATTTCCGATTCATTCCGTCCGATTTCCACCCCTAATTGTGGCAAACTGAAAGATGATGGATGTGCTGACCAAATGGTATATGGATCGAAGTAAAAATTATATTGGAGAGGTTATGTAGCAGTGAAAATAATTTTATGCATATGTGTGCATACTGATTTATACGCCCTTTTAGAGCGTGCATCAAACTCATTGAATTAAGGGAGTGAAAGGAATTAATTTTTTTTTATGACTCTTTATTAAATACCATAATTTTCTGAAAATATCATATTTTCAATAAGAGATAAAATCAAATCATTTCAAAATAATTGAAGATATTTCAAATCTATCTAAATTCAAAATTTTAAAACTTAAATCTTTTCAAAATAATTGAAGAGATTCCAAATCTGTTTAAATTCACTCTTTTTACTGAATTTCGAAATTAACAAATTCAAAATCACCATTGTTTAAACGTGTTTTGTTCATTGATCAAGCTTGTGTTCATTGATTAAGCTTGTTGTATTCATTGTTTAAGCTTTTTTTGTTCATTGATCAAGTTTGTATTTATTGATTAAACTTGTTGTGTTCATTAAAACTTTATTATATTCATTATTTAAATGTGTTTTGCTCATTGATTATGCTTATTGTGTTGACTGATTAAACTTATTTTATTCATTAATGAAGTTTATTATATATATTGATAAAATTTTAAATAAAATATATAATTTAATACATTAATTTGTTTATTATATTATATATGATGTTCATTTTGTCTTTGTAGTATATTCAATTGATTATTTTTCTTCAGTAATGTATATAAATAAACAAAATGACATTAACAAAATTTTATTATTCACAAATGCAAGCTTGTTTCTACATTAGATGGTTCAAGAATCATATGAAATTCATCACTTCTACTACTTGAACTATAAGTTGAACATATAAAATTCGTATCCAAATGTAATGAGTTTATCAATTGACCAACTCCCTCGCGGTTTGACGAAGCAATTTTGCTGAAAACAGTCTTTTTGTTCTAATAATAGCTTCTTTCTTCTTGTTCCCTTTTGCCTTTTTTTACTCCGACCTCAACAGTTGACTTGAACCTTTTATTCATTTATCATTTGAGCCTGAGCTTCACTGGATCTTTAACTTATAAAATAATAAACTATATATTAACATAATGAGCATTATCATGTTATATTCAGCAATGCTCATCATTGATAACATCCCTGTTTAATCATTTTGACTCAAATATTTATTTCATAGTTAATCAGTATTATCATGTTATCATTATCAACAATGCTCATTATCATTCTCATCAATGTTCATCAAATATATCATCCATTTTCATTCATTATAATTAGAACTTAACTGATAAATTGACTAAGAACAATGAACATAACAATGATTTTTACTGAACATAACAATCGTTTTGATCCAAATATTCATTTCATAGTTAATCAGTATTATCATGTAACTCATATTATCATGCTCATCAGTGCTCATCAATTATAATATCTATGTTCAACCATTTTAATTAAAAATTACACTTGTTGATGGGATTAGAACAATGGACATAACAATGGTATTCAATGAACATTAACATTTACAGCAAATTCAATTATTACTCAGCAATGCTCATTACATATTTGTACAATGTTCAAACCTCGAAATCAAATTATATTTACAGATTTAATACATGGACTTTGACAAAACTATTCAAAATATAAATTTTTCAATAATGAACAGAATGAACATAAGAATGCTTATCAATAAACATACATTGACACACGTTGTTCAAATATTAATCAAAGTTTAAATCAGATATTTTATCAATGATAAGCTCAATAATTTCATCAAAGGAACACATAACGAATACAAAGAGCTTGAACATATGAACCAAATTAGTTTTAAAAACCCTAAATCATCAAATAACCTATAATAATGCAATAAAATCAACTACTTACGTAGGATCACTAGTAGTTGCACTCCTAATTTGTCGTTGAACTGGAGAAGAGTCACTTGCACCGGCCTACAAAGTATTTTTCCAAATTACCTTCAAAATAAACACAAAATCATCATGTAATGAATAATATTAAGCAGAAAATGAGAAAAACTACTTACTGTCGTTCTCGCCATTCTTAAAAAAACTTCTTTTGATGGAAGAAATCGACGGGTTTCTTGCCGGCGTAATTTTTTCTCCGATTGCCTTTTGAATTTTGCAGAGAAAATTTTGATTGGAATTTTAGGCGATTTGAGGGAGAGGATACTGATCAATATTCTATGTGCTAATTACGTGGCTTAAATTTATGGAATGGATAAGTATTTCTCCAAAATTTACGACAACAGGTAAATATGATTTATCTTTTATTTGGAACCTACCGCACATGCAATACAATTATTGAAGGAAGGAGCGTACCGAATACTGTACACCTAGATATATAGTATACTAATTGATGTAGGAGTGCTACTTTTCTTAGAGAATAAACATAAAAATTATTAATTATGAACATAATATAAAATATAATTAATTATATTTATAAATCATTATATATACTTATTTTTTAAATAAAGTGACATTTCTTATTAAAAATATCTACGCTCACAATATACTAATTGCGAACTAAAGTATTGATAAAGTCGGCTAAAGAGGGAGGCGATAAATGTGAGGCGCCGGAGGTTAAGCGAGGGTTCACAGAGGTGGGGGGAGGAGGGAGGGCGAAATGGGTTGGAATGTTTTAGGAATTTCATTAATATTTTTTATTATGTAATCAAATAAGGTAGCATTTTTATTAGAAATTTAATTAAGGTAGGATTTTACCAGGAATTTAATTATATTATTGTTTATTAGGTTTGAATTTAAGAAGAATATTTATTAGATATTTAAACTCTGATTAGGAATGTAATTAAGGTGGAATTTTGGTAGGAAATTCAGATAATTTAGATTTAATTGTATTATTGATTATCAAACCCTCAAATTGTCGGTTAATTAGGAAAAATATATTTTTATGAAAACATATTTTATTTTTTTAAATATATTTATTTTAAAATGCAATTATACTAATTTATTAAATATGTAAACAATTAAAATTAGTGATTCTTATTTATGATTATATTTCCATAAAATTTCTCATTACATTTTTAATCTTTAAAATAAATTTCCTTATTATACTATAAATTATTATTTTAAAAATAAATAAAAACACTATGAGAAAAAATTATCATTTATTTTAACAAATTTTGATTTAGCGCATCTAGTTTACCTCGGTGAAAAAAATATCGAAATTCTCTCATCAAAATCACATGTAGTGAATGTAATCTTATTTTCGTTAAAAACTGAAGAAAAATTAAAAAAAAAATCTTATTTTACAAAAATAAAAATAATGCAAATATTAGAGCCCATAATACAACTTTTTAAATATGAAAATTTATTTTGTTAGCCCACAGAAATATCACTAACCCATTAAAGCCAATCGAAAAAGAAAATCCAATTAAAAGGGTTTATGAAAGGTTCCAAGTTTCCTCATATTGTATAAACTCCAAACAATCACAAAAAACCCTAATATTGCAATCACCCACCCTCATTTCACTGCTGAAGATTGAAACAGAGGTACTTCTCTTTTTTAAAATCTGCAAATTGATGTTTTGAATTTTGGGTTGGGTTTTATGTAATGTTAGATTTTGTCACATGCCCTCTTGATTTTGGTGAATTTAGTGTGTTCTTGTAAGTTATTTGAGTGCTGGGGTGGTTTCTTTTCTGTTCCAATTGGTTCGATGTCTTTTTGTTCATTCTTTTGCTTGCAATGTAGATAGATAACTAAGGTGTATATATATATATATATATATATATATATATTCTTTTAATCATTCAGAAAAGTGTGTTTATTCTACATTTGAGATTATAGAACACCAATGCACTCCCAAAACACACACACACACACACACAGACATACATTGAAGAACTGAAGTTATAGTGTATTTAACAGTGGAATGCATTGACAAACTTGTATATGATAGGGTCTTGGTGAAGCTGAGATCATGCTGTTTGTTTTGGTACATATAACATTCTGTCTTCTAAATTTATAGCTTATTTGTGGTGTATTTGAGTGTGTGCTATTAGTCAAAGCGGCAGTTTATTTTTACCATTCTTAATGCGCCTGAATTTCGTGGTCTTAGCTCGTGTATATGACTTATGGAATTTCACTTCACAATTCTCTTGGAAGAAGATGTTTAATTTTATTAGTAAGTTTTGGAGAGAGATAGGACCAGGTATATAATAGAGTAGCAAATAGCAATTGCTGTAAGGTTGTGTTATTAAGTTCCATAAGGAAAAATTTCAGATTGTGGCTTTAAAGAATAGCTGGGAGTGGAATAAATCTGTCAAACACTAGGATATTTGGAAGAACCGAAGAACTACTTCAAATGAGTAATGAATAGACAAGGCTTCTAAATGTACAATCTTCAGTGATAAGTGTAAAGAAGTTCGGTGATACTAAAACGAAAAAAAGACAGAGAGTCCAGATTCCAAGTACTTGGTTCTGTTTTGAATAAACTATGAGAAACTTTATTGATAAGTTTGTAAAATTTTAGTGCTACTAAAACGAGCAAATAATAGAGAACCCAGGTTCAGAGTACATGGTTTGATTCTGAATGTACTATTAGATGCATCAACACCAAGTAAGAAAAGGAAGAAGAAATAAGAAGAATTAATGTGACTGAACTGATTAGAAGAACATCTCATTTTGTCGTCCTATGGAGTCATGACAGTAGAATAACTGTGAGATGTCAACACAAAAACAAATTGCTATTAGTTCTTTCATAATGAGGTTATTTATTATGAGTGGAATGTTTAGAGTGTTACAGCTAAAGTTAATGCTCATGGGATTACTATTGACGAACCATACGCCTATATACGGCTGCGCATATTCGTTTCCTCAGTTATCAGCTTTTCGACAGTGCTTGAGCGGCTCTCACTTTCGAGAGTCCACCATTGCCAGATTTAATAATTAGTTGCTTTATTGCCAACAACTTCAGTTTTACCATCGTTCATGAATCTCATAAGGGGCTGAAATGAAAATTTTAAGGAATTTATGTTTCCTTGCTAATGTTACCACTGGAAACTAGGATCATAAAGAAAACATTATTTATTTTATTTCTTCTCTTTTCATGGTACTTAAGTCTTAAAACTAGAACAATTGAAACGGGATAAAGAAAAAAAATAAAATGATAAACAGACGGTGAGAATTAGTCAGAAGAAGTAGCAGCACATTTTACGTCATACACTATGTAGAGAAAACTTCTGTAAAAAATGTTAATTACCGAGTAGCTTCAATCTCTGTAGTAAGCCGCTTCTCATATGTATAAATCCTGCATAAATTGGGTTTTCTTGTCCCTTTTAACGTCTTCTGGTAATTTTTACTAACTTAAAACTGAAGCTGGTTGAGTAGTTTTGTATGCCCTTACAAATAAACTGTGAAGAACTTTCAAAAGAAAAGGAGGCAACAGGAGTACTCCACTTATAAGAGTTCCACAATTCTTGGTCACTTCTCTTAACTCACAAATGAGCTAATGAATGAGATAACTCTGTGCATTTAAGTTTTCAGGGGAACACCTGGCCTCCAAGGATAAGCATCAGATAAGACTTAGTTTGCAGTTGTGACCAGTATTTGACGTCAAAAATCATATACGGTTGGATTGGCTTTAACAACGACAAGAATATGTGTCAAGTTGTAAAAATGGCGGTCCTACTTCTGTAATTCCTTTTCTGTCATAAGTGCAATTGTATGTATTCAACTATTCATGCATTTCATTTGTTATTACTAGGAGTGAATCCCTCTATTTATTCCTCATTTTCCTTTTCTATGCAGAGGAACAATTATCTGTAGAGGATCAGAGTCATCACCTATAATTGCAGAAGATGGAATTTAATGGAAGCAATTCTCACTCCTATTTTACCCGTTCCAAAGGTTCCAAAGTCGGTGATGCTGTAGAGAATGCCAGCAAAAATCATGTTTCTAACCCGCTTTTTGTCAATCATGGTTTGTCTAGTGCTCTTTCCCTTTTTTCCTTTTCTAATTGTAACAAAAAACGCACCGACATGTTGGTTGCTTGTGGTACTACTTGTTACTAATAATTGTAGCTATCACCTGAAATTCTTGCTTGAGTGGTATTGAGAGGTGAATACAACTTAAGGTAGTAATCTTAGATTTGAAAAGTTTGCTCACGATCAAATGATGGTGCTGTGTTGTTTTGACGCGTACATGAAACCTGTTTCCTTATGTCTAAGATTTTTTAGATAGCCCCATTGACTTCTTGAAGTTCTCAGGAGGCAAGCATGTGAAGGTGCATTGAGCTCTGAGAAAACCCAAAGTATCCAAAGAGGGCCAAACTTTGCTATATTCTGTCCAGAGGCGAAGCTATAGCAATGGCCCGGGGGACAGTTACACTGACCTTTGGTTTTAAGTATTCTATAATCTTTATTGCTGAAAGTTTGAAAATTTTCTACGAAAGGTTAGGCTGTTTTGGATGTTTATGATGCTGTACTCCCATCATTGGCAATTATACCATTCAGAAGCTTCGGTTCTTGCAAGAGAATGGCACAACTACATGTTACGTTCATATTCGGAGTTAATTGGCCCTATATTAAAGCAATAATATAAAGTTTAATTCCTTAAATACCGCTATTGTGGAAGTTAACGTTCATGTTTTCACAGGGTGCTGACCCCTTATTGGGAAATCCTGGCTTGAAAAGGGATTCATTCTACCATTCCATTCTTAGAATTGCCTTTGCTTTGATCAGCTGGAGTTAGTGTAACAGAGTAGTTTTATAAATGTACACGTCTTTACAAAGTTATGAAAGTTAAACTACGTAGTATTCATAGTGTAGTTCGTAAGTATTGAATTTTTTTGGCTCCTTAATATTATAAATGTATGTTGATTGTTTGATTTGATTTATTCACTTGTCTTTTTAACAAGGAAAATGGACTGTTTGATTGGAAGGCATGGTGTATATCTTAATGTTTCTAGAACAATGCCTTTTTTTTTTTTTCTAAAAGGTATGTGAATAAAGATGTTTTTATTTGTTGTTTGCAAGTTTGCTGGTGGTCATTTTACGGACAATGAGGCAGGGATTATTTTTTGAAAATTGGGGAATATGAGAGGAAATGACGCAGGATTGGCCCAGATAGGTGGCAACAATTTTGAGGCATTTAAAAACAAACTGGATCACCTCGTTTTTACTATTCTCCAATATCTTGTTCAAGAGTAGATTTATAGTTTAATGCATCAGCTATTCTCCAATATCCTCTTTTGTGTTTATACACATGGTCTCCCTAGTAACTAGTAACATTTATTTTGCTCGGGAAGTGACTAGTAACATTTTCCTTGGATGCAGCTGAAATAGCTTGGCATGAGAGGAGAAAAGCTTGGGTGGGTGATAAACCTCGAAAACCCATTCAAAGGTGCTCCGATCCTTGTGCAATGTATGCCAATACTTTCAATGTTTTACCTGCATTTGGATGTAATCTTTAAAGTATAAATGTATCTCGTCTCATTTGCAGACATTGAGATCTTTCTTGCAGTTGGAAAACAGCATACGGAAATGTGGCAACTCATGAGCTCTTTACAGAACGGATACCATTAGCTGTAAGTTCTTGAATAATTCTCTCTACATACCTCACTGCATCAGCCCTCAAGGGTGACCAAGTGGTAAATTTGAAGGGACGTAAGTAAATTAACTTCGGAAATGCTTGTGCGTATTTTCCCTTGGTTCACATTCTACAGGACGTTGTGGATTTCCTACATGATCACTGGCATGATGAAGGTCTCTTGGGTTGAAGAAGGTCTCTACAGCTAGATAAACAACAGAAATGGTGGCATGAATTCATTGAGGCGATAGGGAAAAAAATCAACTCAAAAATATGTAAAAAATTGCCCATCATGCATTGATGAAGAAATAGAATGATGAATCTTGTTGTTGTTGTTTCTCCCATTTTGATTGGGGAAAGGCACTTACAAGAGAACGAAGTACATATTTCAGACATTGCATTGTGAGCTTCTAAAATAGTTCTCGAGTTATGGATTTTTCTAGGCATACTAGTTTTTATTTTTCTATTGATCTTGCTAATGTGCATCAATCTAATGTTATTCTTCAAGACTATGCCTAAACTTGTATAGTATTCGATAGATACAAGACTTTGCATGAGATGTAAATTGTATAGTATTCGATAGATACAAGACTTTGTATGAGATGTAAATTAATTATTCTGGTTGCGTGCCCCGGGCTTGTTCGAGGGGAAGTTAGACATGGCTACGGTCCTTCACCGCCATGTGCATAGCTCGTACCTATACATTTTCCTCTTATGTTAGGTCTTATACATGTAAATTTGATATGAAACGAAAATAGTCAGGTGGAAGGCTGAATTTGATTGAGTTCAGAAAAAAAGTTCATTGTTTTAAATTTTACTGTTTTTTATGGTTTACTTTTTGGCTCTAATCCAAAACATGATTGATATTTGTCCCTGATAATAAGATGTCACCTGAGGTTTCAAAGAAACTACTTGGTCTAAAAAAAAAGAAAACCCGTGGGGCACTGGGGCTGCTAACAGAAAGGTTGTACTGTAGTATGAGTTTCCTGGTCAAACTTCAAAGTCAACGAACGGTGGGATTGCTTTTCTAAAATTTCTTTTTTTTATTTGTAGTCTTAAATAGTGGATCAATGATTCTTACCGGCAGTTGGTATATTAAGCATTTAGACACTCCTGGTTAGAAATATTCATTAAAAAAAAAACATGAAGATCATAATTTATTTACATAACATGCATATAAAATGAACATAATAATTATAAATATGATAATTATTTAACTCATGTTCATTTCATATTCATATTATGTACATAATTATAATCTTTATGTACTTTTTTTTTAAATGGACGCTCCTAGTAAAGAGTGCCTAAGCGCTCGATATAATTTACAACCCTCTTTTGGTTGTAGTAATGTCAGTGTATGTTCGGGCTCGTGTACGAGGATATAACGTTTGAAAGAAAAAAGTTTTGATTTACTATTTTAATTAATATTATAATTAAATTTATTATAAAAATAAAATAATTGAGATTGAAAATTTTAAAAGAAAAATAATAAATTGAAGAATGAAAGGAATAGAGTCAAATAATGGATCGAGATTTATATTATAAATTTTACGAGTGGTATCTCATGAAAATAATTGTGTAGAAAACTAATTACTACTTGAAATTAAGGGCAATTCGGTAGGGAGTGTATAATTTATAGTATAAAAGAGGGAAGTGAGACAAAGGTGATGAATAGTAACTTTTTTCATAATTACTCAAGGATTAGATATAGACTATAGTACACACTAGACTTTTCCTCCTATTAGCTTTTTCTTATTCTTTTCTTTTTTAACGGTTGGCTCCTTTTGGTTTTTATTTGTTCACGTAAAAATCTCTTTAAATTTAATTTTTATTAAATAATTATTTTTATAAAATACATTATTAAGTATTATTTAATTTAAAAAAAATAAATCACATGTAGTCGAAGACGGACTTACGCTAGTTACCTATAAGAGAAAAGACGAAAACGAGTGAAGAAAAGAAAGGGCTGCGTGTGGATGGAGGGATAAAATCTGTCTGATTCTGCGGGTCAAAAGTCAATGCAAACCATAAAAATGGTGCAATGAATTGACTTTTCTAACACTAGAAAATGTGAGAAAATTGTTATCAACAAAAGCCACCTTAAAAATTAGTGTAAGATCATGTTTGGCATTTTAGTCCAACAACAACGAGAATCAAAATTTTACATATGCCACGACTTTAATATTTCATTTTACGTTAGGAAAATATTATAGGAAAATATATGAAATAAGGAGTAACACAGCTTCGCTTTACTAAAATAGTAGTAGGTAAATCATGCAAAAAAATTAATTTTTAGAAAAAATGAAGTGAAGTGAAGTAAAAGAAAGTAAAAAGATTGAAAAATAATTTTTTTCCCTGTTTGATTAGCAAAAAAATATAGTTTATTTTTTTTTGAAAAACGAAATTTCAATAAATTTAAAGGATGACATTTACTAAAAATATTTTATGCACATTTATTTTTATTTGCGAGAAATTAACTCCTCTTTTTTCTTTCCTTTCTCGTATTTTTTGCTATTCAAACGAAGCCTTATATAAAACGGGTCAATTTTACTTTAATTCCCGATAATAATTTCATTTATATTTCAGATGAATTTTGCATCATTGTTACTCCTCCATTTCCTTTTAATTATCTTAAAAGGGACATAAAAATTTGATATAAAGAAAAAAATAATTAAAAGGAAGTAAAGAAAATATTAAATATGATACTTATTTCTTAGCTAATAAAAAACGAAAAATAGAAAAATCCATGTTCATAGAAGAAAACAAAAGCTTAAAAAACAAATTCTTGTACAGTTGTACGTGTGAGAGAGAAACAACTTGTGGCATCTATCCCGTGGATTTGGGAATTTTTATCTCGTGTCTTTTATTTCATATTTTTAAAAAATTACTATATACATGTTAAAATTTAAATTTTTTTTTATATTTTACAGTAAATTTTTTTAAAAAAATACGACAGAAATAAAATAGCAAATGAGAAAAACGATCCGAACTCCTATCCGACTTCCAGAAAATAGATTACCCAAATCCAAAATTTAGAAAGAGAAAAAGAAAAAGTAAAACAAAAAAAGAAGAAGAAAAGGGTTTCACACTTCCCCAGCCTCGAAAAATCGAAGTGTGTGAGCGCCCTTTTCTTGACTGGTAATAATTCCGTTCCTTTCATGTCTGTCTCACAGTATAAATATCAAATCTCTGCCTGAAATTTGCCTATTTTCGTTGGTTCAAAACTTTTCAAGGGGATATCCAATCTGGGTATTCGGTTTTCTTGAATTTTGCTCTCTTGTAGAAAAAGGGTTCAGTTCAGCACATAATTAAAAAAACACCTACGGTGGGAGGAAGGGAGAAAAAAAATGGAGATCGATAAGGCAATAAGAGAGAGTGATGATCGGAGGTTGAAGACCAAGTATAACAATGCTATCTATGTAATTCAACGGGCCCTTGCTCTTTACTCGTAAGTTTCATCATTTCCCTTTTCTTACTTCTTTTTCTTTAATTTTTTGCGATAGTATATGTGTGTGTATGTGTGTTTACTTTTTTATGAATTGTGTTTTTAACTGAATTTTCAAGTTTGATTGTTTGCCCATTTGACTTGGAGGTGATTGGTTGTGGGCATTGATGTGTTCTGGAGATTTTGGAAGCTTAATTGAAACTAATGTTTTTCACATGCTCTGTGTTCTTCTGTTTTGTTCTTTTTGCATTTATGAATCAGGTTTTTAGAGTTGAGGTTTACTGGTATCAGCTTTTGTTGATTTCTGGTGTGTTTGATTTTGATATGTTGAGGTGTTTATGGTTTGTAGGTTCTCATGAATTGTTTTTAGAATGTTTGATTCAGTTCATGCGCCATAAATTATAAATTTTGTGCAACACTTTTGATGCACAAAAATGCTATAAACTACGACCTGGTTCTGGTTATCCAAAAATACTGAATACTCATTGCCTCTTTAACGGAAATTTCCATTCCTATAATACCCTTAAACCCAAACCTTTTAACTCCTAGGATTTTATTTTTCTCTCTTCATGAAACCCATAATTTATTTATGACGATTCATAAGCACCTCATTGTTGGGAAATTTGCAAAGAAAATCTGGATACTCTATGAAGTTGTGATATGGTTTCACTGTCAGATTGAACAATTTCGCTCAATCGGATAAAATCATAGAGAACAAGAGAATTGATTGATCTTCGTTCTAAGTTGTTTGGCAACTGCCAAACAACTACCAAAGGCAGTTTTCTAACATAACTACCGAAGGCAGTTATTGTCCCATTTCAGACAGAAAACTGACTCCCTGTGGCGTTTTTCATGAAGCACTAATGTCTGGGAATAAAAAATTTCCAAGCTGACCAGGTCAGCTCGACCCCAGCCAGGGGCTGCCGCCCCTCGTCATAATAAACAAATAAGCGTGCACTCTTATTTGTATATTGCAACGAGATATATTTAGATAATCTCTAATTACACTAAAATTCCAACATTAGCTCACCATCCATAAACCATCTATAATCTATAATATAAAACAGGGTTGCTTTTCCTGGTCATGACGTGACAATATAAATAGTAAAATCAACCTTTTAATCACAACCCTTAAATATTTTCAATCTCCGCCATTGATTTTGAACAGCATTTTCAATCTCAACATTTTTTAAAATATAACCAACTTTTGTGCTTACAAACTTTTGTAAATTTAATTATAGCATTTAATTTTTGTAAACTTAATTATGAAATCTAACTTTTATATTAATAAGAATGTTAATTGTTTAAGTTAATTGTTTCTTTCCTACACCATGCCCAACGGGCATACACTATAATCCATAAACAAGAAACTTTATTTTCTTGCTGTTTTTTCTTTTCTTTTCTTTTTTTGTGACTTGGTTTTTAGGATTTTCTTTAAAAAAAAATATTTTTTACTGTATAGGTCTATAGGAGTTGGTTTGTGTTGTGGGAATTGTTGGGTAGAAACTGAAGTGTCCTGTTCCGGATACGGAATATGTGTTTGTTGTCTCATAACTCATATTAATAATTAATGAAGTTAACTATAAAAATGGTGTATGAATGACTTTAGGTAAGTGTACCATCAGCGATTATTTAACTCCTCATCTGTATGTCGGCTCAAATCTGGAATTGCAGAGGGGAGAGAGACTGCCTTTTACTATTTTCCCTCCGAAATCTGATAATGCGGGAATTTATTAACGCAATAATTTTGGCTGGATAAGTTTAGGTTTGGAGTTCTAATTAATCCTTCTAGATTTGAAACAAGTTAACGTCATTGACTTAGTTTTAATTTTTCTCATGAATTGCATGTTAAATTGATGATAATCATCCTCTCACTCTTCACCAACTATAATTATGTTAGCTAGGGATCACTGAATTTTGAAAATGTTATCCTTAACAGTATTGAGGAGGTCGCCTTTAGCTTCAATGGAGGAAAGGATTCAACTGTAAGTTCTTGAATGCGTTTGCCATGAAGAAAACTCAAAATTTTGTTTCACCATTTCTGTTGACAACAAAATTGTCTTGCAGGTTTTACTACACCTGCTTAGGGCAGGGTATTTTTTGCATAAAATGGGACAAGGCCATTCGAATGGAAATCTTCCTGGTCATGAACCCTCATTTCCAATTCGAACGATTTATTTTGAGACTCCTTCGGCCTTTGCTGAAATTGACTCATTCACTCATGAAACAGCCTCTACGTAAGATGCTAGCTTTGTCTTCCTTCTCACATATACTATGGCTTCATGTCTCATCACTTGAGCAATATTTCACGGTTCTCTTTTGGTGTACTTCACCTGCATCCAATTTCTTAACTCTCTTCCTTATATGATCAGTTATGGCGTGCAAATGGATATCATTCGCCTAGATTTCAAATCTGGTTTGGAGGCTCTCCTAAAGGCTAATCCAATCAGAGCTATTTTTCTTGGTGTTCGAATTGGTGACCCGACTGCGGTAATTGCTGCTATTTTTATTTTATTTTATCGATTCACCAACCATTCCTTCCAGTTTTGGTACATAATCACTTAAATGATTTTCAAGTATTAGTAATCGTTTGTTATCTTTATTTAATAGGTTGGTCAAGAACAATTCTCTCCTAGCTCACCAGGATGGCCCGCTTTCATGAGAGTAAATCCAATCTTGGACTGGTCGTACAGGTCTGTTTATCTACTACCTTGCACATACACAAGTTTTACCCGACAAAGACTAATTAAGGAAAATGATATACAAACAGCAGTTACAGCACATATCCACATACATCATCAACTGCAGGATTTGGGGTGTTGTACCTTTGTGCAAGGTACAAAATCACAGGATATGCACTTGACAAGTTTTGTGGATATCCACCGTTGATGTAGCAATACTCATTAACTCTGTGACGATTAACTTACGCAACAAGTTAACTTTTTTGCTATGGAAGGAGCTCAGCCTATATATACATACCTACAACGCTTGGAGAAACATAAGGCACAAAGATGAAAAATTGTAAATTTTTTCCTAAGTTATCCTTATTATGAGTGTTTAGTAATAGAAGATTAAAAATCATATTCATACTCTCTCTCTCTCTCTCTCTCTCTCTCTCTCTCTCTCTCTCTCTCT